>JNDS01005459.1:0-15991 GCA_000697035.1 Rhizopus stolonifer B9770
TACACCTAAACACTATTCTCTGTTTCAGCATAAATTTATCTGGATTTTTCAAATGTGCATTTAATGTCCATAATCATAACATCTTTCATACTTGCTGATTTTCTATAATATATAGGTAAATGTCTAAATGTAAACTCTCATTCATCTAAAAGCTAATCCTTTTTCTGTCTGATTTCCATATTTATTTTGTCCAAAAAAGGTAAGAAGAATGTCTGGAAATTAACTTCGATTCGTCCAGAAAAAAATAACATCATCTAAATTTAGGGTAAAATCCTGTATCCAAAAATAAATCAAACCCAATGTTACAGACTTTCTCTCTTGAGGTTGACACGAATGATTTTGAAATAATTTTTTTTTTTCATCTAATAAATAATTCATCAGATATGATTGATGTTTGAAGGAGGAAATTACCTTATTTATGCCTTTCAAAAGTATAGGTATATATACATATATACATATATATATATTTGAAGTGAATTCAATAGGGTTTGGACTTTTTCAGTATTGTGTATTTAACTGATAGTTTAAACCATGTCAGTTGAGAGCTTTTAAAGTGATCCGAAATGTCAAGTATCTCCTTATTAGACAGGCTATAGCCCAAAGTAGTTGGGTGTTTAAGATGACTCTTTTTGTAACAATGGATAGCTTTAACCTACTAATACAAATATCTTGATTTTTCATCATCAACTTCCAAGTCTTTGGTAAACTTCTATAAATTTTGGCTTAATGTCATTTCAAGATTATTAATATACACTTTGCCTTTAAATGTCATCTATTGTTAATATTGTTAACGACATTATGATATCTTTAGTCTAAAAAATTACTTTTCCCTTCTTATATACTATGGCACAGCCTGTTATTTGGGATAGGTTATATTCATTTGTATTCAAACAAGTAAAAAAAAAAAAAAAAAAAAAAAAAAAAAAAAAAAGCCAGTATTGTTTAATTAATCTTTGCCTAATACGTTTAAGCTTTCTTTTTTTATAGGCTTTATATAAAAAGCTTACCTTAATTTTCAAGCCGAAGGAAGGAAAAACACTTTTCTTTTTTTTTTAAAAAAAAAAGCCAAGGCCTTTATTTTTTAAACAAGTGAAGCACGAAAGGATAGGATCTCTGGTGCCCCTTAAGAAATCTCATAATGGAAAATCACAATAACATGTTTTAACAAAAGGTTTATTATACAAAGAGAATTTAGAATTTGATCAAGAGCTTTCCAGTAGTCTTTCTGCTTTCAATATCAGTATGTGCTTGTGCAGCTTCCTTCAGATTATAATGCTTGTGAACATTCAACTTGACAATCTTCTTGCTCAATAATTCCAAAACTTCTTGCCACCAGTTTCTAAATTCTTCTTTTGTGGCAATATAAGCAAACAATTGAGGTCTCATCAACTTGATATTTTTGGGTGTTAAAGAGAGAATTGAAATCTATACAAAAAAGGATTAAATATATTTTCATCCCAAGCCAAAAAGTAAACTTACGGGTGGAACACTGCCAGATGCATTACCAAAAGAGATAAAGGTACCCAAACGACGTGTTGAAGCCAAAGAAATATCCCAAGTATCTTTTCCAACACCATCCAATACAGCGTGACATCCCAATCCCCCTGTGATCTCATTCACACGAGCCACAACATCTTCCTTTGAGTAGTTGATCACATGATTTGCGCCGTTTTCAAGAGCCAACTTGGCCTTCTCTTCTGTACTGACAGTACCAATCACAGTAGCACCCAAATGACGAAGCATCTGTAATAATAAGAGTCCAACACCTCCAGCAGCGGCATGAACCAAAACTGTATCTCCTCGGTTGACTCGGTAACCATCACGTACCATTGTCCAGGCAGTTAATCCTTGAAGTCCCAAGGCAACGGCATCCTCACTGCTCACATCATCTGATAACTTACTGGCTTTATCCACTGATACATTGGTATATTCAGCATAGGTGGCTCCTGCAAGGTAAACCACACGATCACCCACCTTGAAATCGCTTACACCAGCTCCTACTTCAACTACTTCACCAGCGCTAACAAAAAAAAAAAAAAAAATAAAAAAAAAAATTTTTTTTTTTCAAAAAAAAAAAAAGCTTACCCTTCTCTTCCGATGGTGAAAGGTAAGTCAACCTTATAGAGTCCACTTCTTTGATATGTGTCGATAAAGTTGATACCTATTTAAGCGTGTTAATTTAAAATAAGCCACATAAACTATAGTTTTTCTTTTCTTTTCTTTACCTGAAAAATGGTTTTTTACAAGAACAGAGTCTTCAGTTACTTTAGGTATAGGAACATCTTCATAGTTTAAGTTTTCGACACCTCCAGCCTCTCTAATAAAGACACTTTTCATAGTTGTGGGAATTGCAGACATTTTCCGAGAATTTAAAAAGGTTGTATAAATTTGAGAACGATAAAATAATTTGGGTGATACTGATCGTAAAAACATAAAGAAGAAGAAAAGATGGCCTTCCAATTTATACTCTCTCTTTTAATGCGCTCCATTTCGGAGAAATAAATAAATAAAATAAACTCAAGATCTGATTACAAATCATCCTTTTCCTTTTGTGCACTTGATAACATTATATTACGCGAAAATCTCGTATAATTCCATGATACTCTAAGCATACAATACTGTTTTATATAGAAGTAGAGAGATAAAACATGTAGTGGTAAATAACAAAGAACAGTAAAAAAAAAAAAGATCAACCTTATTAAGCATTACTCAGAAATTTCACACCCAGAACGACTGTTATTCTCTACAAAACGTATATTTATCTTGTATTGTCTCATAATTGTATATCACGTCATTTAAGAATCGAGCTTTGTTTTCGCGCTTTGAGGAAAAAAAAAAAAAAAGAAAACATTTACAAGACATTATGAACGTAGATCTTTAGGCAGGCTACTTTACAATCTTTCTGATTTTTGCTTATATCTTTGATATCATACCTAAAAATTGATTGAATTGAGAGGCCTCTAAATCCGAAAATCCGCACATGTATTTTTTTTTTTTTCTATCAAAGTTTTGCTAAGCATTTCAACGGCTAAATTACTTCTTCTTTGGCTATTAATTATCCGTTAGTATTAGTTTCTACGGAATTAGGCATTTATAATTAAGTAGAGAGAACCGCTCCCAATAACTACAAAAACAGCATAGAACTATACTTGGGCCAATTAAAATCCAAATGTAGTGTATTTATTTAAACCAATAAAAAAAAGAAAAAAAAAAACTAAGCAAGGTGGCAACAGATTAATAAAGGTATTGTTTGTAAGGGTCGACAAGGAGGCGGACTAAGCACACAAATCTATTCTTTTTTATTTATTTTTTTTCTAAAAAAGTATCACCAGAATTTGATTTCAACAGGAAAAAAAAAAAAAAAAAAAAAAACGATACATTTGAACAAGAATAACCAATAGGTTTTTCATACAAAAACCGTTCAGTCAGAAAGATAAAAAAAAAAAAAGCTCAAGGAGATAATATGTGTATTTTTTATACTTCTTGCATAAAAAAAAAAAGGACTAAAGAGCCCAAAATAAAGCGATTTTTAATACATACATTCATGGTTAAATTTAATTTTTTTTTTCTATTTCAGCTGTCAAGAACATCAATATAATGCAGATTGAGGTCGCCACACAACGTTGTTGTTTTTACAGTTCCTCAGGCTTTTCTAGCTCCGGTGATCCTCAAATAGAACGCCAAAAAAAAAAAAAAAAAACAAAAACTCGGTTCGTGACTTTTCAGTTTGTTTTCCCTCCTTTTTTCTCTCTTTGTCTGCTTTCTTAATGGAAGAAGAAGAAGGTATAAATAACATCTCAGTTTTTGTTTTATTTAATTAGAAAAAAAAAAAAGAAATTTGTAGAGTATGTCGTTCAGAAGGAACATTAGCCCAACCTTTATTTCATCCTTGTAAATGTTCGGGCAGTATTCGTTATGTACATCAGGAATGGTAAATGAACTAAAGAAAAAAAAAAAAAAAAAGATATTTACTAACATTTTAATATAAAGTCTCATCGAATGGCTAAAACATAGCAAAAAAGAGTAACCTTTTTGGCTCTCTAATGAAGAACAAATCTAACTTTTTTTTTTTAAAAAAAATAGATGTTGTGAATTATGTAAGCACCCATTTACTTTTACACTTGGTAAAAAAAAAAAGAAAACACCAGAATATATTGAATAATGCTCAACAATGTATTTTTTTTTTTTTTTTTTTTTTTTTTTTTTTTTTTTTGATAGTCTATCGTCAAGATATGCCGGATGTTTTACCTCCATTTTTATATCTACAACAATTAAGAAAAAAAACAGCCTTCATCATTTACAACTCCTTTCGAGCCTCACTGGTCTTTACAGTCTGGCTCACCCTTTTACCTTATTTTACTGTTTGGATCTGGAGAATTTATTTTTATTTTGGACATTTGCTATCAAAACAACTCGTAGACATTTATCAATTAAAAGTAGATTATGAGGATAAAAAGGCATTGACGATGGATAGTTGGTTTCAAGAATACAGATCAAAAATGAATTCACAGTAATAGTCAAAATTCACATACAAACACACACATCATATATATAATTAACTAGTATATTCTTAGGTCTTTCATATCGGATTGTTTTGAAGGTCAAATTATCACGGGTGTAGTTGTGATTATATTTGTGGCCTTGTTTTTATTAAAAGAATGGGTCGTACAAAACTTGCCTGCCATTGATGAAGCAGAACATGCTCGTGCGGTCAATCAGTTGCCACCAGCCATTCTAGAACCTATATTTCAAGACAATATCCAGTTACCCGATAACCTACCCGCATCTCCCGTAGCAGCAGAAGAAGATGTGGATGAATGGCTCGATTATCTTTCTTCTAATCCGAAATTGATTCGTGCCGCCTCTATGCCTCCACTCTCTACAAACTCTTCTTCATCACAATCCTCTGGATCTAACCGAGAATTTTATGAAAATGAATTTCGCAGATCGGCTAGCATGGAACCCCTTTTTAATACACAGACAGAGCATGAGACACTGATAGGTAGAGGAAATCCTCCTTATGCTCCTATTGTAAGAAATGCAGATGCACCCATGATGAATATTCAACCCATAGCAGAAGAGCCCGAGGAGGACATTGTACAACAACAACAACAAGTTGAACCAGAAGCAGTCGACGAAGAGGAAAATAACGAGGAAGAAGAAGACGAGGAGAATGAAGATGTGGGTAATTTTGGAGACGATATCGAGGGTGTGATGGAAGCCATTGGTATGCAAGGCAGTTTCTGGGTTCTGGCTCAAAACGCAACACTTATGGCTGTCTTGATTGCCTTGGTTCTCTTTATTATTGTCTGTTTGCCTTATGTTTTTGGCGTAATCTCGATACTTTCGGTCGGAAAGGAAGTGGCTGGATTCCCAGTAGAGTTTATTGCGCTTGTTCATAGACACATTGGAAAGATCACGGATCCCCTGATCGACCCTCTTTTGACAGCTTATTTTGATTATCTTTGGCCCGCCATTGTATTCTGCAGCGAACTTTACTTGAAACCGCTGTTAGAGAAATGTCTAGGCGAATCAGCACGTTTGAAATTATTCAGCATGTCTTCTAGTAATTCAACATCCTCAGACGTACTATCCGCAGACGGCTTATCTCACGGAGGTGTGGATCATTTCATTACACTCTACAATCAAAGCAAGCCTGTGGTAGAGTCCATGTTCAACAGATACCAAGGCTTTGCTGTAGGCGAGTCATCTGTCGATCGATTCTCGTGTATTCTTGTAGGCTATGTAACCATCGTTTTCCTTACTTATATCTTTCTTTCTCGGTCCAAGATGCTTTATACTGTCTTTGGATCCAATGCCAAGGAAGTCCTGCGTGAATACTTTGTTATATTGAAGCTGACCATGTTTATTGCCATCGAGCTTCTAATCTTCCCCCTTGTTTGCGGCGCTGTTCTGGATTTATCGACTCTTCCTCTATTTGAAGGTGCTACGCTAATGAAACGTCTTGAATTTTTAACAACTAGTCCGGTATCATCCATCTTCATTCACTGGTTTCTAGGCACAGGATTCATGTTTTTATTTGCCGTCTTTGTAACCCTCTGCAGAAGTATTGTCCGGCCAGGTGTAATGTGGTTCATTCGTGACCCAACAGATCCCCAATTCCATCCTCTTCGAGAGATTGTCGAAAGACCAGTTCTATTTCAATACCAAAAAATCGGTTCCAGTGGTCTGGTTTATGTCTTTGCCATCTTTTTATGTATCGGTGGCGTAGTCCATACCATCAATCTGGCTGGAAGTGCAATCTTACCTTTAAGATGGAGTATATCGTAAGAGCATTTTTTTTTCCTTCTTCGTTTGGATTAAATTTCCTTCTTTATAGAACACCCTTGTCAACAATTCCTGTTGATTTACTTACCACTCAACTTATATTACCTGCCGCGATAGGCTATCTTCAACCCAAACGAGTCATCAAGAAATGGTTTGTAAACTTGATCGTTTTTTGCTGCCGACAACTTTGCCTGTCCTCGTTTATTTTCGGTGAAAGAAAGCCCGAAGAAGAGGGTAAGTTGATCTACCACACATGGTCGGCGTGGATCCAAAGAGCCAAACCACCCTATTATCCACGCGAAGGGGATCCGATCAACATACACGGTGCCCAAGTGTCTTACATTTGGAACGGACAAGTCCTGCGTGTGCCCAGTCATGATCGAGTGCCAGTGATACCCCGCCGGCGTATGTTGGTCCCCGTCGATCCCTTTATTTTCGAACCATTGGAAGAAACCGAGAGGAACATGGGACACCCAGCCTCCACTGCAGACGGAGGAGATGAAGCGAATACGACCCTTGTCTACAGCCCACCCGACTTCTACAAACGAATCTTGGCTCTCGTTATCTTTGTCTGGATCGTTTCGACAGTTTCCCTATGTGCATTTGCCTTTGTACCACTCGTGCTTGGCAGAACCATATTTCAACATAAGTTAAAGATTGAAGGCAACGTGCATGACATTTATTCTTATACTCTTGGTGCTTCCCTCATTCTCTTTGTTTGGTCTGTCGGGGTTTATTTTGTCAGGATCATGGCCGATGTTTATAGACAGAGAACCATGCGGTCAAAGCTCAAAAGGCTCTCAAAACACATCAGGAGATGGGCAGTGAAGGTAAGAAATAAATAAAAAAAGATGGGTGTATATTTAACATTCCTCTTAGACCTCTCGATGGGGTTTCTTCTTGGCTTCTTTTGGCTTGGTTTTACCGTTGGCTTTTGGAACAATTTTAGAATTATATTTTGCTTTGCCCACAAGAGGTATTCTGAAAGAACCTGTTGAACTAAAAATTATGCCTGCATGGGCTAATGGTATCGCATCCATGGTGGTTGCACACGGTTTAATTCATATTTTACCAGAGAACAGATGGAGAAGAGCCATCACGAATGTAAATGGAAACAAAACAAAAAAAAAAAAAGAGATATTTTACTTAGACATTTTATAGACATTCCAAAGAGGAATAGGAAGAATGAGCATAAGATCTTGTTTTAAAAATATTGTGAGACCACTTTTAAAGTTCTGTATAATTGCAATTTTCGCACCACTTATTATGGCTTATATAGATAAAAGAATAACAGGTAAATATACCATTATTTAATGTGTAATAAATCCCATAATAGATTCACACTCTGGAGAAGCAAATTACCGAAAACTAGAGATTGATTCTGTAAGGCTTGCATACCCCGTCGCACTTATTGGCTCAGGATTTTATTACCTCATAAAGATATTCGATGGAATGGAAAGATCTTGGGAAGAAAGGATAAGAGAAGAGAATTATTTGGTTGGAAGAATATTACATAACCTTGACAATTAAACACTTTGGAGCATCATTTCATCCCACTATATTCCCCCCCCCCCTCAATTTACATTATCAATAAATATTTTCTCTTTTTATTTGACTCGGACCGTAAAAAAAAAAGTATTTTGATTGACACTTTCTAGATTGTGTTCAATGATAAGACACGCCACATAACTATAAAGTTCAATCTATGACGCAAACTCAGTGTAATCCTTGAAACTTTTTTATGGAACAATCCACCCGAACAGCATGATCTTCGTCCATGTCACACACACATAATTAAAGCCCCGTCATGATGCCAAAATGATGTGTGTACCATTGTTCTTGTGTTGATAAACCTTTTCAATGTAATGCCTATTAATTTATCTTCTAAAAGAAAAGAATAAGCATATGTTAGTTTTATTGAACTAAAAAAAAAAAGCTTCTACGGATTTACGATATAATATACCTTGGAATCATTAGTCCACACATGGGTTTCAACTTGCAAAACAGCAAGCATAGACTACCAAAATAATAAAAAGAAAAGAACCACACAACTTTATAGCACTAACCAAACAAAAGCAAAGCATGCAGTTTCCTATAAATGCTTCTGGCGCATCTATAGATTGACGTGTTGTAATTATGGGTTGCGAAAATGGTGTCTCTGTTTCTGACATGTCTATAGATTGATATGGTGTAATTATGGGTGCCTCTATTTCTTGATAAGGCGGAGGAGGAGTCTGGATCCCACTATCAACTTTACTCATTTTTTTCTTTCTTTGTATAACAAGAAAAAAAAAAGCTTTTGTATTAAAAGGGAAAAAGAGGATTGTCTTGTACTTGGCTTCTCTTTTTTCTGAATTTTCCATGTTTTTTATGCCACACTTTTCATTCGCCGCGAGTCTCTTTTTTTTTTTTTTTTTTTTTTTTTTTTTTGATTTAAGAGATCCACACACATACACACATACACACACACATTATATATAAACCCCTTTTCTTTTGGTCTTTTTTTTTTTTAAAAAAAATATAAAGAAAAACTATGAAACTTTATTTAAAGCTATTCTTATTTTTATATGTATTCCCACTGATCGTATCAGCTTCACTCTTATTCCCAACCTCACATCACCACAAGACTGTAAGTTCTATCTTGTATGTTTTAAGCTTACACATGCTGTCATACTTTAGTGTTCAAATATCGAAAGTCATAGTGATCAATGTGCGTTTGTTATATCTTCTTGTCAAGGATTTAGTGGTTATTTCTTGAAATTTTATTATTGTTCAACACTCTGGAAACCATTTGTCTTATTTGTGATGGTAAAAATCATTTGATTTTTTTGGAAAGCTCATATATACATTTAGCTATCAGGTCTGTTACTCTTGTTTGGTGCAGTAAGTGTAGTGGCAGCAGACTTTTTCTGTAAGTTTTCTATTCAAAATAACCATTAGACTCACTCATAAAAAAAAAAAGGCCCCAATCTTCAAACGATATCTTCAAAACTACAATTATCAGAAAGCATGGTAAGATCTACCTTGTTTTGTTGTTTGGATTTAAGTTTACATAAAGTTTGCTAGGCTGGTGTCACGGTTCTTGCATTTGGTAACGGAAGTCCTGATTTGTTTAGTACTTTCACGTATGCTCTCACTCTCACAAAGACAATCCAAAAGAAATAATACCATTTTTATAGGGCAATGAATAGTGGATCTGGTTCATTGGCTATAGGAGAGCTTATTGGGGCAGCCTTCTTTATCGTATCTGTTGTATCTGGCTGTATGGGAATTATTCGACCCTTCCAATCGAAAAGAATCACATTTATGCGTGATGCTTCCTTTCTGACAGGAGCTATTATGATACTGACCTGGATTGTCTATCACAAACGCATATGCTGGTATCATGGTCTTTTACTCATAGTTTATTACTTGACTTATGTAATTACAGTTGTAATGGGTACCTACAAATTCTCAGAGACCGAAATAATTTTGCCTGAATCTAAATCAATACAAGCAATACAAGAGATCTTGACAGAAACTTCTGGACTATTAGTATCACCTAAAGAAGGTAAAAAAAAAACTATATAGACATACAGCTTTAATTCATTATATAACAGAACCATTTCTAAAGACACCCAAATTGTATATTCCACCACACGAACACCTTGGACATGTCATTAGACCAGTGTCTCCTAATCCATCTCATCTCTCTAGAGGGTCTTCCTTCTATTCAAATTATCCTGATGGTGGTAATCAAAGTGCACATGGCTCTATATCATCTCGTCTTTATAGACATCCCCTATCTCCAAGAATAGGTATTCGAACCTCACTCTTTGGTGCTATTGATGTAATTTCAATATATACATATCTAAAACTTATTGTTTGGTTAGTTCCAAGAGAAAATATCCAATATCCGTCGAGTAAGTAGTGCTCAACATCTCACCATGCCTTCAAGACACTCCTCTTTTCAAAGATCATCACAATTGTCTGTACCCTGTCTATTACGGTCCCGAACATCGGCTGATTTCATAAACAGGTCTCCTGAAAATCACTCACAGCCAGGAGATTACTTTACCTTTATTTCTACACCTCTTATTCAGACCGAACCAGATGATCCCATACTGATAGAAAAGGAGCCCCGACAATGGATGACGGAGATAATTCATGTCTTGCTTCCTTCTTTGAAGGATTGGTCGTTAAAGACCTGGTTTGCCAAAGCAAACGCAATCATTGCTCTCCCTGTCGTGTTTATCTTGACCTTGACCTTGCCTGTGACAGAGCAAGTGAAAGTAGATGATGTGGAGATGATAGATGAGGTTGTACCTGAAGCGGTGTTTAACAAGAGTTGCTTGGATTACCCTGAAGTAATAGATCAAGAAACAAAGATAGGTTGGTGTCGTTGGCTGTTGGTAGTTCAGGCAATATGTTCAATGACCTTTGTCTTTTGTGTCATGGCTTGTAAGTGTGTGTTTTTTTTTTTTTTTTTTTTTTTTTTTTTTTTTTTTTTTTTCACTTGAAATAAAGCAACTTACTAATAAAAAAAAATTAGTAAATGAATTTATTGATCCTCAATATATCTTGGTGGGATTCATCTTGGGATGTTTGTTGGCTGTATTCGTCATGTATAATACAAAAGAGAGTGAACCGCCTGAATGGTATTGGATGTTGTCATTTGCTGGCTTCATTATTGCTTTGAATTGGATCTTTTTACTGGCTAATGAAATGGTCGGTTTACTTCAAGCTTTGGGTAGTATTTTCAATATTAGTGAAGCTATCATGGGCTTAACTATATTTGCGCTCGTAAGAAAAGAAAAGAAAAGAAAAAATAACCAAGGGGGGTATTAATCACTTTTAACAATAGGGGAACAGTGTGGGTGATTTTGTTGCTAATACAGCTATTGCAAAAATGGGGTTTCCTACTATGGCTATATCTGCTTGTTATGCAGGACCTTTACTAAGTAAGAAAATATGCAGACATAAAAAATTAATAGATGAATGTTTAGATATGGTCTTGGGTGTAGGTATCTCATCAACTTATCAAACTTGGACTACAGGAAAACCATATATGCTTGATGTTGCACCAACCATTTTGATATCTTCTTGTGGTCTAGTCACTGTCTTATTAAGTACTCTTGTCGTCGTCAACATGAATGGATACCATATAAATGAAGGTTTGGGCTGGTGGATGATTATCGTCTACTCTACTTGTTGTGTTATCAATGTTTTATTGGAGTTTCGTTTCTTGGAGTGATTTTTTTTTAAAAAAATGATAATACAGTCGACGAAAAAAGGTTGGCCCAATAAAAAAAATAATTGGCCAGTTTGAAATGAAAATGGATCACCGATTTTGAAAATGAAAATGGGTCATAATTTGAAAATGGGTCACTTAGTACGAAAATGGGTCACCAATACAGAAATGTAATGAGGATTAGCCAAATTCTCTCTTCTTTTTCTCTTCTTGAATTTTTTCATATTGCTTAACATGAACGAAGAATACGATTTTGACAGTGAGACAGTACCTGTGATGATACAATCATATATGGACTGGGAAGAAACTGCAGCAGTAAATGCAGCACAAAAAGAAGCTAAGAGGAAGACCAAACCTCACTCCAAGGAGCCCTTCCTTGATGTAGTGAAGAAGGAAAGGGGATCATACATTACCAAGAACGAAGCAAAGGTAGTCAATTTGATCAATTTGTTGCAAGAGTTTGAGAATATGTCTATCAGTGAAGCGGGTAGAAAGGTAGGGCTCTCCAAGTCAACAGCTATTCGTAAAGTCAAGCAGTGGAATCAAATGACAAGCGAAATAGCTGAAAAAGGGTTCCTTGATTCTATCGCAATCAAAGAAGGAAAGGGACGACCCACAATACTCAAAGACGAACATACTGTATTTATCTTTGAGCTGCTGGCTAATGAGCCAACATTGACAGTTGAAGCTGTTACAGACCACCTGTCAAAAGAATTTAGAGATATACAGATCACCCCCAGATCAGTGGAGGATCACATGAAGAAGAAGTGTCGCCTAACCTACAAGCGTATCATTCCTAGATATTATGGCAGGAATAAGGATGAAACTGTTGCCAAAAGACGAGATGCGGTAGCATACTGGGTTAGCCAGAACATATACTTTATGAATGAGTGTGTATTCTTGGATGAAGCTGGCTTTAACAGGAGTATGCATCGCTCATATGGATGGTCTGAGGCTGGAACACCTTGCAAAATTGATGTTCAAACGAAGGGAGCAAATGTCAGCATCTTGGGTGCTATTTGTAAAAGTGGTTTAATCACATTATCCAGAAAAGAAGTTGTACTTGGTGCTAGGAGTGGAAAACGAACTCGAACTGGTGAGAAATCTCAGGCCCCCAAGAGGAAAGGTACTACCAGCAGTGACTTCCTTGAATACATAGAGCAGGTCCTCACGACACTGAATGCAGCTAATATGAGCTACAAATATCTAGTTCTTGACAATGCATCCATTTACAAGGCTGCACTTATTGAAGATTAGGTTGGGCAACGTGGTTATAAACTTCCCTTTTTGCCACCTTATTCTCCTTTTTTAAATCCGATCGAAGAGTTTTGGTCCAAGCTGAAGACTGTTGTAAATAACGATCCTTCTTCTGTCAGGCAGAATGAAAAAAATCTCTGATCGTATTCGCAACGCAGCGCTTCACATCAGCAGAGAAGATTGCGAGAATTGGATAAAGCATTCTTTGACGTTCTGGCAGAGATGTTTGAATTGTGAAAAAGGATTATAAGAAACAAAATAAAAAGCATACATTACACTTCTTTATTGGTGACCCATTTTTCATTGGCTGACCCATTTTCAAAATCGGTGATCCATTTTCATTTCAAACTGGCCAATTATTTTTTTTATTGGGCCAACCTTTTTTCGTCGACTGTACAGTTGATCCAATAAATTACGTTGTCCGGGCCGAACAAAATGTCACCCAATCAGAAATAAAATGTCACCTAATCAGAAATAAAATGTCGCTTAATTAAAAGTAAAGTATTGGCCAATCAGGAATTAAATTTCGCTCTTACAGGAACAAAATGTCGCCCAATCAGAAATAAGTTTTCGCTGCCACAGGAATAAAATGACCCTCTTAGTTTTTCTGAGGAGGCTTTTGATTATCTTTTTCTTATAATGTCTATTGTAGCCTTTCGAGATGAAGAACTCTTTTTTTTTATGAAGATGGACAAAACAATATTTATAATGAAAACGGTCAATTAACGTATGATCCTATGGAAGATATCATGTCAACTATCGACGATCCTAATATTGTTCTTGAAACTTTGGTTAATCATTCTTCTTATATGAAGAATAAGCCATTGGAAAAACAACCAACTGGAAACAAAAAGTCAACTACTTCAAAGCCAGTGAAAGTTGCCTCAGAGGACAAATACAGACTATGAAGGCCAGCTAGGGTGACTCCAGGTGAATTAAATTAAAATATAACCAATCATAATGTAAGAATACTAGAACATAACTTACCAAACGTGAAGAAAAATCACTCTTTTCGAAAGACTCATCAAATTTGCATGAAGAGCATAGAGACCTTTTGGTTGAGCTGACAAGAAACCAGCATTAGTTTTAGACCAAATAATAGATTATTTAAAGAGTAATTTTATGGGACTAGAAGTGTCAAAAACTGCATTATATGATTTCACGGGGGAAAAATGCAGAATCGGCTTGAAGAAAGCTCACTTTCACTCAATCAAACCAAATTTACCTGAAAACCTGGAAAAAAGACACAGCCGGGAAACCAGATGGCAACAGACCGATATGGATATTTAAGCAACTGTGTATTTATTGACGAGGCGGCTTTTTATGTCAATATGAAAAAAATAATAACTTGGTTGACGGTTGATACTTGTGCGGAGATAGTTTTATTAAAGTTTCAAGCAAAGTCAGCGAGAAATATGTACTATTATTGGTATTATTATCCTGAAAATAAGATTGGGAGCTTTGGTCCAGAGTAAAAAGAGGAGGTCAAGAATCTGTACGGTTGCTTGCTAGAATCTAGGTAGATGTGGCACTATGATAGGCAGTACATTACTTCAACTTTATGTGCAATACGATGGATGTTTTGAAAAATATGAGCAATTTAAGGGACACTATTTTGTGATTGACATTGTACTTATCCACAAAAAAATGGTAATATTGAAAAAGAGATCAAGAGGCGCAGTTATGTCTGCTTGTATCTTTCACCTTATTCTCCTGAACTGAATCCCATCGAGCAGCTTTGGTCTGTTTACAAAAGCAAAATGAAACGAGAACAGTTGTTGTAAGAAGAGACATTGTCCTCAAGAATACATGATGTATGCAATAGTATTCTTCTGAATGACCTTCAAAATTTTTGTAGATACTCCGTCAATGATTGCTTGAATAAAAACATTGTGACAAAATACGTGTAGTGTGTGTTGCACCCCAAAAATATTTTTTGACGGTGCGAAAAGCACTTGTCACTTGGCACGTTCTTTTTCTTTAACTTTTGAGCCATTGTATAACCCTAGCCTACTCCAAATACATGGTAAATATTTCTTCTTTATTTCATCCAAATTATCAAGTATAATGCATAGTTTAGGGAAAAGGAGGGGAGGGAGAGATAGTACATAGAGAGGATAATGAAGGAAAAGAAGCCAAAAGATATTATGATCCAAATCGTAATGAACATAAACGACGTCGATCTTTGGATATATCAATCAATGAGTGCAACGAAGGATGTGTGGCACGACCATTTGCTTTAATCAGCTCTTCGTTGTCGCATGGTTTACATAATCACCAAAATACATCAGTGACTTTGAGCAGCATCTTCAAATTTTCCATGCTGATGAAAGTGGCTAATTCTTCAATCGATCGCGGAAACGTCATATGGGCTATTTCTTGCATGATATAGATGCCATCGTGTCGTAAACGGGTGATAAAAAAAGTAACGCTAAAGCCTATTACAAGAAAATAAAGCGGTTCTTTACATATTTATTCTTTCTTCCATTTTCCTTTGCTTACCATGTATTTGGAATGATAAAGATGCGTTCAACTTGTTTTCGTCAATCGTATCTTTTGAAAAAGTGGCCAAACGTGTCAAGTCGAGGCAAAGCATGTATTTATCGCATGTTGGTTGAGCCGCTTTGGCCTCGCCAAATCCAAGGCTTGGTCCAAAAAACATTTGCGTAAGCTTGCTGATGGTTGCATCTGGTCTCTTATCTCCGGTTGCATCACAAGTGACGTTTGCCCAACGTAGAAGTACATTTTCATCTGGGTTGGCCAAAATGTTAGCAAGGATGGGATCAAAGTATGTAGTCAGAAGTTCTCCTTCTCCAATAGTTGTTTTATCTTTGATGGCAGTGAATGGCAGTTTCTTCAAACTATACTTATGTGAAATGTAATATCTACCATTAGTATCTAATCCTATGTTGTCATAAATCTCAATCACACAACTTACGCAGCTGTAATCCCCCAAACTACTGATTGCTGGCGAATATCCAAGTCTTGAGCCATAGTAAGCAAAAGCAATCACTACGCCGCACGATGTCAGCTTTTCGGATGACATTGTCATCTTTTTGTCATCCTAAAATTTTTTATATGTTCAAAAGCAAGGCCTTGCCTGTAGAAGATATTTGGTAGTATTCCGGTATCATATAAGGCGCTCTAACGTTCTGTAGACACTTTTCAACATTTGGAGATGTTACGTTTTGGGATGACACTGTCATCCTAATGTCA
>JNDS01005460.1:0-36682 GCA_000697035.1 Rhizopus stolonifer B9770
TATGTATAGCTGTCATAATCTGTTACGCTTTCTACTGGATACATCTCATTGTCAACCTCCATTTGAAACTCTATCACTTCGTTTCCTTCAACGTCATGTTGATTTCCTAAGCCATCTTCAAAAATAATGTCCATTTTCTTAAAAAAAAAATATAAAAGAAGAGAAAGAATAATGCGCTAATTTTTTTCAATCATGTACGTTATTTTTTTTTTTACAAATGCGTAAATTTTTTTTTTTGGCTGTGTGGTTTTATTTTTTAGAAGGGCGCTAAATTTTTTTAAAAAAATGCGCGAATAATTTTTCCGTTTGGTGTATACAGCTTTTTTTTTTTATGTGTGTTTGAATAGTCATTAAGGTTGCTGAGTAAAATAATAACTCTTCATAGAATAAAAGGGAAAGAATAGAGCTTGTCTATTTATAATCATTAAACGATACAAACAAATTAAGAGCTCGGTTCTCTTCTTCTTTATCAAAGAACAAGAAGAGAATACCTGAATGGTCCATAAAGATAAATGCCACGTCTGCTCATGGATTCAACACTATGACACTGTACACATGAAAGTGAAAAGTATAAAGAAAAGGTAAAGCTGCTGTAGTATATACGCATCATTGGACTCTCGTGTTTGTTTTAGGTCTCCACGCACGAAACTCTCTAACACTGCTCTTTCGAATGACATCTTCAAAAACTTTAAACAAAGAGTATGTGCCTACTATATTTCTGTTAATCTTTGAACATAGAAAAATGCAATCGACACATTTCATGAAGAAGCAACAAGTACACTCAAGACAGCTTCACGTCCTGCAGCACGTGAAGTGCGCCACCTGATTGGACTCAGTTGCTCTCAACGAAAAATCCATTCAAGATGCAATTGATAGCCAAAATGACGCTGAAGATGACACTAATCTGAATTTGGATCCATCACCTGAAGAATTCTCATCTACAAGCGACAGTTCGCCACCATCGCAATTGTCCTTACAGTTACGAGCGCCTGGTCATGGTAGATTTCAAGTTGATAACGTCGACATCTCAGGATTTTTTTTTTTTTTTAAATGCAGCAATATGTCTTTGATTTTGTCATTTCTAAGAACTTGACACTAGAATCTGACGTGCACTTGATCCTTTTATTGAATTCAACTCTGCTCCTTCAAAACAACAGCCACCTTCATAAAGCAATGGTGCCATTTTTTCGAAACAAGCTCTATACCCGAATCCGTGACCACAACCTTAATTCTTGGACCTCGACAGGCAAATTTCCCGGTGATGTATTGCTCAAAATCATAGAGATTGCTCAGAACGTTTATGAAAAGAAAACGGATCGAATTGGTGCGAGCGTATCAATCCTCAATTTGGCAAGCACCATGGATGATAAAACTAACAAATGCCTGATCATGTCGGCTTCACAGCTTCTTCAATCTCTTCCCATGGATCCCACTAACACTGGCATCTCAGAGACCACACTGATCACCATGTTTTGTTTGAAGGATCCCAGAATTCAAAATAAAGTAAAAAGACAAATAACTACTTTTAAGACTCTTTTATTCTGGTCTTTCTTAATTAATTATTCTACCCTATTTAGGGTCATTTACATCGCCTTTATATAGAGGTTTGTAATAAGAACTCTCTGCTGCATTTTTCATGATTTCATCTGAGTTGTTCTAATTCTAATCCTATTATTGTAATCTTGTCCTTTGTCTATTATTTACTTGACTGAGCATTTGATATTGTAACTCATTGAGTATGCCATTTTTCGACACACCAGATATATTGTCCCCTTACTGCAGCCTCTATTTGACAAGTGTTGTAAAAATAGTTGAAAACAAGAATAAAAATACAATGAGACAAAGTGATACCGGCTTTATTTACAAATGGTTATTTATACTTTTTTCTACGTGTAAGTCATATTTATGATATCTATGAACCTCTGTCAATATTTATCTCTTTACCAGTACTATTGGATACTAACCGCTGCTGTTACTGACATTTACTGACTAGTAAAATAATCTGGGAGTGGAGGAACCTTTTTATCCTTTTTAGGCGGGATCCATGTGTTGCGACGATATACCTTGATGAGTTTTGCCTGCTTTTACTTCTTTTTCGTTGCCACGCAGTGAGCTATTTGCGATATCGATAGTTGCTCTCTACGCTTATGATATTTCAAATCAATAAATAAACTACATTTATGATCAAGTTGTTCATATTACCCTGAGTTTTTGTAATAAAGTGTAAACCTGACGTAGGCTATCGATATCATTGATGTTGCTTGGCAGGCTACATCTGTCTTCTAAAGCAACATACAATCCATCACTTACCAAGCAAAGTGAGAAAAGAGTGGCCTTGAGATCTGTTGTTATAACTTCAGTATCATTTGGAATAAATACTTTCAATTCTCGTACCTGTTAACTGCAAAGCTGGTACTATAGCACACTTATTTGGAGTGTTTTCAAATAATAATCGGTCCACTATACATTTACTTTCAATAAGTAGCTTAGCCTTATCACTAAAGGCTTTTCCCACTGAAGCATCCATTCGCTTAATCTCCGCGTTTCCGGTATCGGACTTTTGTCTGTTTTTTCTGGCCGCGAAATTATCATGTAGAGCCCGCACATCCACCTTGAATCCGTGGGACTCTGTAACTCCTGAAGAATCACCAACACTATCTCCCCTACAATGTGTCCTTAGTCATTTCAGTCATTTTAAAATATCATAGTAATAGTTTATATAGCCAATCTTACCATTTGAGGTGCAAATCCTCCTCATCCCTCATGATACACTCCAGCAATGGCCCCCCAGACTTTGACAGCCAGATCGCCCTCTGTAATATCAAGATCCTTTCTGAAAACTTTCTTCTTAAATTGTAGAATCTTGAGACTATTGAACATTTCAACTTAAGTTTTTAGACATCTTTGTACTTACTATTCTGTATACATATCAAATAAAGTAGAAGAAAGACCTTTGTGAGTACTTTCGAATTTATTTGATAATGCTCTGGCAGCGTTGATATCGTTTCGTGCAAGCTTTATAAAAGTTGGTATTAGCAAAAAAAAAAAAAAAAAAAAGAAGCTTATTGGCCTACTAAGCATTACCTTCTCCACCTTTTTTATGCTCTTGTCATCATCATCACTAAACTCAAGACTTTCATATACTGGTTCATATCTTGTTATCAAACTTTTCAACTGATCCTCTCCAAATAGGGTGCTGTTTATGGTGTTTTTCTTTGTCAAGTTAGCAATTGAGTTTGCATCAAATCTACCGTAATTATAAAATAAATTTTAGAGTTTTCTAAGCGTGTACGGTATGATATGAACAATCTGATTTACCCCACTATACATTTTTCAGTGTCATTCAGTTTCTTGTACCTATCATATAATTCCAAACAAGCACGTTTGAATCGAGTGGCAACTGAAAGGTTCAAATCTTATAAAAAAAAAAAACATCGTCCTGTTCAATAAACTATAGAGTATATTTAGCCAAATTACATTTCTTTTCCGTTTTACTCTTGTCTTTTTTAAAAAGTCAGATGTCTTTAGCATAGCTTTTGGATTAGTGGCAGCTGGTGAATCATAGGTTTCTCTTATCAATACCTTTGCTTTTTTTTTTTTTTTTTTTTTTTTTTGCACACTTTCTTGTATTGCGGATAGCATTTTGAAGTAGAGTTGATGATTTATATAAAAGAGACTCTTGCACCTCTTGAATAATCAAGTCTATCTGCTCTTCATCACTACAGTGCAAGGCTTGGTTGATTCCAACCAAGACCGCCGAAATCGGCCATCATCTGGTCTCTAACAAAAGAGTTCCACCGATTACGGCAGTCTGTTTAGAGACTTTAAATGGCCCAAAGTCACTTCAATATTTATTAATTAGTAAGAAAAATCCACTTGGTCTGTCTAGACAAAGATTTGGTTATCTCCGGCGGTAAGTACTTCTTTTTTTTTTTTTTTTTTTTTCAAAAAAGGAATAAATCATGTTACATTACATCTTTTTTTTTAGCTCTCTTAAACTTGAAGCAGGAAACAACAAAACATTTAAGACAAAAAGACGACAATCAATCAACTTGACTACAATGATGGGGCTGCTAAATGTTGTATTGCTTTTTTTTTTTAGAGAGCCATTAAATGTCACCCCCTAAATTTCCTTTTTTGTACTATTCGTCACCTCTGACCCTTCAGTGGTTTGGTGAAATATATCCGTATTTAACAAGGGAAAGAACATTTCAGAATAGTTGCTTTCTGTGTAAACAGCTACCGGGCGCCTAAATGTGTCAGCTGCGAGCTGTGCAGCATCTGGAGAGATAAACCAGTTTGAACGGGGAGCCTTCACTGTTAGGCTTTCAGCCTCAGTGTCGTAAAACAAAGACCACTGAATAGTTTTACTTCCAATGATCTCTTCAATTCCATAACACACACTTTCCTTTACTGAATTGAACAAAACGTAATCAGCAAATGTGGTCCGGTAGAAATTTTCATTGTTCAGAAGTGCATCTCTCATTTTCATCTTCACTTCTCAGGACTTTCTTTCGTGCCCATAATACACAGCAGCTAAACACCGGTATCCACAGAACCCATCTGCTACAACGTTGATAATATCATAATTTTCTTTTTCTTGAAAGTCTAAATGTACTTGATCTAATTGAACACATGGATGCTTTTTTTTTTCTTTCTTTCCATTTCATCAATAGACGCCTTGTTTTGAATCATTTTTGCCATAGTTTCAATATCGCTGGAAGGTGATAACTTTTGCTTTCTCTTAGTAACAATGCGATTATAGTGCAAGGTACAAGGGTGATTGTGAGTATGCTCTTCATCAACGAGGAGCTCATTTACAGATCAATATTCCCTATCCAACTTGTATTTGATTCTAATAATGAAAGGGCAATTTGACTTAAAACCAGTGCCTTGTCGTTTGGCATATGTGTCAAGCTTAATCTTCTTGTAACGACTGCTATATTTGCACGTCAAAAATAATCCTCTATCATCAAAACTTTGATCTGACTAATATAATATTCTCGTTGTCAGTCCAGTTATAGATGGTATCTTCAATTGAACTAAGATATTGAAATTCTCTTAGTACTTGAAATAGGAAGACAAACCCAGACCTTCAGGACGTATAGGAGGTTCGTTCTTTCTTTCTTTCTTTTTTTCTTTTTTCTTTTTTTTTCTAAAGTTTTTAAAAGCGCGTTCGAAATCAACAGAGATAATAGTAGGTTTTGTATTTCTCATTGGAATGGGATCTTGAAAGTCATCATCTTTGATAAAGCTTGGAATTTGAAACTGCTTCATTGTTTTTATGAGTTACAAAAGGAAGAGAAAGTTGTGATTGTACAACACGCATTTTATTTATTAAACAAAGACTTAAACCACGACTACGACAAGTAAAAACCCCAACACGTACAATAACAGTATATGATCGTCATCAAGACATGGCAATTTATCATTGTAATGGACAACTCTGTGCCAAAAAAAAAAAAAAAAAAAAAAAAGGTTCTTAAAAAAGCCTGAGGGGGATGACAGATTTTTTTAAAAAAAATCTATTCAAAAACCGGTGAAAAAAAATGAGGGAGGTGACATTTGGCTATTCTCTTTTTTTTTTTATCACTATTTCATATGTTCAGCTTAGCTGCTTGGTTTTGCAGACATACTTGGTTTACAATCACTTGCCTCGACATCTTATTGCGCATTAGTTTGATCTTCGCTTATAATAGTACACTTTATGAGTAAAGTAAAACTGATTTTTTAAAGTAGTTATCAGTGGTTTAGGCTTTTATGTATGTTTTAAAAGTACATGCACCTCCAGCACATAATACAGCTCCTCAACATGGAATAACTTGTTTGTTTCTATTGAAAAAAGTCTCATGATCTCTGCGTGAAACACAAAACTGCTTATAACCTGTTTTTCTCTACCTCTTTGAAGCTTTCAATACAATTTTTTTCTATGACTTTGCAGTTTTTAATACTGGGTTAGACGTTAGATAACAAATGATTGCTGAGCCTTTAGCGTAAAATTCGAAGGCCTATAAAATGTAAATGCAAGATATACACTATGGTCTCATTGCCCTTAAAGTATTTACCTTCAGTACACAACTTTGTTCTTTGGACTTTAACTTATGAATGCAAGATTTACAACATGGTTCTTTGGTCTTTGAATGTATATGAAAAGGGTAAAATATGGTTCTATGATTGACAAGTAGAGATAAAAAAATATATAAAATAGTTTTATAATATTCAACACTTGGATGAAAGATATACAGTGTGATTTGCAACTTTTCGATATGATTTTATGATTTCAGTGATGTAAATCCATGGCGTATCACTTCATACTCTATTGATCAAATATTATAAGTAAGATATACAACATGTTTTTATAGTCTAGATTAGTATATTGTTTTTATGAAAAACCCTAAGCTTAAATCAACTTAAAAGACTCCTTTTATCCAATATATGAGTGATCACTAGCTGATTAATTACTATTTGAACGGGAAATTGATTTCTGGAACAATTAATTCATTTCGTCTCTGTTCAGTTGATACAAATAAAGAGGGGAGGATGCATTATTTTGTAAGGTGGCTTAGCCTGTACAATTTTTATCTGAACTCCACATTTAGGCATACCAAGTGACTGTTACTTAAGCATATCCAAAAAGGAAAAAAGAAAAAGAAAAAAAAAAAGCATTTTTTTTCTCAGATCTAATCTATCGAAAATGAAATTAGACGCAAAAGCACTTCGATACATGTCCTCTGAGGACTTTAGAGTTTTGACAGCTGTAAATATATAAACAAAAAAAAAAAAATCTTGCTTAGAAAAAAAAAAAAAAAAAAAAAAAAAAAAAAAAAAAAAGATTTAAGTATTAAAATGATCCAAATACATTGGTAACCGCTTTACAGCACACAGCCAAAGTAGCTTTAGTGAAAAACATAATAGATCAGGGCGTTGTTAAATGAAAATTCGTTCATGCGCACTCAAATGTGTGAGGCAAGAAAAATTAAGCCCAAACCAAAATATTCAAAATGTGAAAATTCATAAAAAAAAATTGAACATCTGTCAATAAATTGCAAAGAAAATGAGACCATCACTTTAATTTATACCAAATAATAAAATGCCAAAGTAATCATTATTGGACACAAAATGCTATTACGCGACACCAAACTCAAAACTAGCGACTTTACTTTTTAGAATGACTGTTTGAGGCCCTCAAAAGTGCATGTGTGCTTTACCAATTACACCTCGGAATTTTAAGCTCAAGTAATGTTTTTTTTTTAAAAAAAAATGCCCTTTTCATTTCTCCTACAAGAACCATTTTTCTTTGACTTCAGTTTTTTTTTTATTTTATTTTTATTTTTATTTTTCTTTTTCTTTTTCTTTTTCTTTTCTACTCCTCAATTTTTTAAATAGTCATGTCCAGGCCACCTCCGGAATTAGAAAAGGTGTCATTATACAAGAATTATAAAAAAACAACACTACCACCTATTAGTCATTTACCATTAAGAAAAAGACTTACCATGGAAGGACTTAAGTCCATTAAAAAACAAGGTAAACAATTGTCGAAACAAGTTTCTTTAGGAGATTATTATCCATTTACACCAGGATCTCCATTACAGTTAAGAGCGATGAAGAAGTAGTAACTGATCAGGAAAATGCGGATTCAAAAGCAGCAACGTTCAATAAAATACAAGCAACAAAATTGTACAAGACTGTTGTCATTCAACAAAAAATGACGATGGGTAAAATGCCTTGTAATCCTTTATTATGGAATAGTGAGGATGTTGAGAAAAATGTAAGGAATGATGAATGCCATTATTTAAGCCAAAAAAAAAAAAAAAAAAAAAGAACTAAGCTTTTTTTTAGGCACCTTGGATAGCAGTAGAAGAATCTATTGAATCATTTAAATCGGCTTGGCTTGAAGGAAATAGTGATGATGAAGAAGAAGAAGAGAGGGTAAAGATTATAGTTACACTTGGGAAATGTTTCTCGCATTTACTTTTTTTTTTTTTTTGAAAGCCAACAAAAAAGACAGCAAAAAGGGGAAGACCGCCATCAAATACAAAACAGCCAATAGAAGTAGATCAACCAGATTTACCCAAAAGAAAAAATAGTCAATCATCATCTAAAAAGACCAGCCTTTTTGATAATAAGTTATATTGTATTTGTCGAAAACCATATGATGCCACACGTTTCATGATTGCTTGTGACGTCTGTGATGATTGGTTTCATGGAGAATGCATATCGATCAAGGAAATTGAAAGTGAATTTGTTGATCTTTATTATTGTCACAAATGCTCTAAAGGTAATAAAATAGTTTGGTTAAGTAACCTAATGGAGTCTTTTTTTCTTTTCTTTTCTTACTTCTTAGTGGCTGGAAAATATACTTCATGGAAACCAAAATGCTCCAATCCTGCGTGTAACAAAGCAGCAAGGATAAGTTCACATTTAGGAAATTTATCAAAATATTGTTCTAGTATATGTGGTATCCAAGTGGCAAAAGCTAGATTGCAACTACTAGAAATCAAACGACGAAATACAACGCGTGCTCATTTACCATCTATACCAGAATTAGTCATTGGCAAACTAAAACATTCAAGGATAAACTCACTTGCAGACAAAGGGGACAGAGAAAGGCTTATTCAGATACAACAAGAAAAAAATAAAATTCGATGTTCAGTAGATGTTTTGAAGAAAAAAAGTAAACTAGTGGAATTCTTGGTGAAACAAACTCCCTTGACTGAAGAGGAGATGCCTTGTGGATTTGACTCAAGGTTGATATGGGCGGATGATACTTGGAAAGAAATTAAACAAGATCTGATCATAAATTCACAGATACAATTTGATTCCAAGGAATCCTTCAGTGTCTGTCAACGCCTGAAATGCATCAAACATCGACAATGGCAAATGATCTTATTGGCTGGAATCAAGCAAGAAAAAACGGAACATTTTGAACAACTGCTATGCTTGAAAAAGGAAAGAGACCAGATTAAATCGAATATGAAAAAACGACGATGCCACACAGACCTAATCAAGGAGTATTTAATTAATAGCAATATTTCAATATAAACATTGCTCAAACAATCTGAAGAAATACCCCCTTCCACATATATACTTGCTTCCCCTCCACACTCCTTTTCTTTTGTAGATACAATTATTTAATATACATATTACTCTTTTGCAACAACAACAACCAGAAAAAAAAAACTACTTGTAATAATGTTAAAATATTTATTCTTACGATTCCTTTTTTTCGGCTTTATTTCTTGTACACTTTATAAAAGAGATTACGCCTTGAGAAACTATTATACATTGCGTACAACAACACCCAATGATATCGACCAGATCATAACTCTTTTAGACGTAAGATTTGAAGGCAAAGTAGGAGAGTTAGAAAACTATTATTGGATTAGTGTGCCTAAAGACCGCGGCGAAAACCATTTGAGTAACTTGTTTAAAAAATTAAAAAAGAGAGATCTTGCAACAATTCAAGACATACAGCCTCAGGTACCTTCTCGCCGAATTGTGAAACGATCTTTACCTGACACTGTACTACAACAAGAACTTTTTTTGTACCAACAAGATGCAAAGAAAAGACTTTCTATTGGTGATCCTGGATTTGACAGACAGTGGCATTTGGTAATAAACCCCCCCTATATTTTATACATTCTATTGGGTTAATGTAAATCTTTAGATAAATACACAAGAACCAGGACACGATCTTAATATATCAAGCGTATGGACTCAAAACATAACAGGAGAAGGTTCTATCGTAGCTATTCTAGATGATGGTTTGGATTTTAAACATGAAGATCTTCGAGAAAATTATGTAAGTTGTGTAATTTTTATTTCTAACATATTAAAAATTTAAAGTATGCTGATGGTTCCTTTGACTTTAATGACCACGGACCTCACCCTATGCCAAGATTAGACGATGATGTTCATGGAACTCGATGTGCTGGAGAGATAGCGGCACTCAAAAATGATGTTTGTGGTATGGGTGTGGCTTACAATGCAAAAGTATCTGGTGTTCGTATACTCTCTAGCGATATCACAGAAGGCGATGAAGCAGCTGCGTTAAATTACAAGTACCAAGAAAACCAAATCTACTCTTGCTCTTGGGGACCTCCCGATTTAGGTGAAGTGGCTGAGGGACCCAAAGGAATTGTTTTAGAAGCCATGAAGAACGGTATTGAAAGGGGTCGAAATGGGAAAGGATCTATATTTGTGTTTGCATCGGGGAACGGGGGACATTATGACGATAATTGTAACTTTGATGGGTACACAAACAGTATCTATACAATCACAGTAGGTGCTATTGACAGACTAGGAAACTATCCAAGCTATGCTGAAAAGTGTGCAGCTCAGTTTTTTGTCACTTACTCTAGTGGTAGTGGCCATCATATTGTAAAGATTTTTTTTTTTTTAAAAAAAAAGACTCATCTTTTTATTGTGCCCCAAAATTAGTACACAACCGATATTCATTCTGGAAAATGTACTGAAAATCATGGAGGCACTTCAGCTGCTGCTCCTCTCGCTGCAGGTGTCTTTGCGCTTGTTTTATCGGTAAGGCCTGATCTGTCTTGGAGAGATTTACAGCATCTCTGCGTACAATCGGCTGTTCCTATCAACTTGGATGATGAAGACTGGACAACATTACCGTCCGGTCGAATGTTCAATCATAAATATGGATTTGGCGCATTGGATGCCTATCGAATAGTTGAGCTTGCCAAAGACTTTCGATCAGTAGGTCCTCAGACTAGTCTAGAACTACAAAGCAGTCATGCTCTAAACATACCAGACACAACATCCAATCAAACCCTAGACCCGTTAAAAAGCTTACTCTACGTCCCAAAGGAAATGATCCAATCCGTAGGCTTATCTAAACTAGAGCATGTAACAGTGACTGTGCACATCGAGCACCAACGACGTGGAGACTTGGAAATACTACTGACGAGTCCAAGCAATGTCACAAGCCAATTAGGTACACCTCGCAAAAACGATTACAGTAAGGAAGGTCTTGTTCATTGGACCTTTATGTCCGTCAAACACTGGGAAGAAAATCCAATCGGTACATGGACATTGCAAATTATCGACGCAAGAAATCCAAGCTATACAGGTAGATTGATTGAATGGAAGCTTACACTTTGGGGAGAAAATGGTGTGGCAAAAGTATATAGCCAACACGCTAATGTAAAAAGCTTCATGTTACAAAACGCACACAGTTTCATTGTGGGTAAGCAAAGCTTCTTGGTTTATATGTCAGCCTTTTTTGTTATGATTGCTACGACAGGCATGGCTCTTTTTTTTAAGACTCTGAGACGGTCGAAAAACAAATACAATCCTAGAAGCGATAAAACTTTTGAGCTTGATAATTTATTATATCCTTCAAATTCTGATGATGATGAATAATAATAATAAAAAAAAAAGCTTTAAAAACTAAGAAAGCTTCTAATTTCAGTGTTTACAGATTTCCAAGATGAAATCAAAAGATCATGCCCATGATTTTTGAATACGGATAATTTAGCACGGGGAAGCGAAGCGGATAGTTTTACATGATTTTGAAAGGGAACAATCTAAAGAAACATTAAACGCTTAAAACAAATATTCAATAATTTACCTTGTCCTGATCTCCCCAGACAACCAACACAGATCCTGGACCTTTTATTTCGCCTACTTTGTCATATCTTTCCTTTAAACCAGTAAAGGGAAAGTCCATCACTGTACGTAAAAACGCTTTAAAAAATCCAGGATGATTGATGAATTGGTGCTTCACAATCTTATAGATTCGCTCCGAAACTTCATTAGCACCTTCTTCTGCATAAGGATTTGGGAGACGAACCGAATTTGCAAAACGCTGAATACCCAGCGTCACGAGGGGTTTTACTAGAGGTTGGTTGATAAGTAAATGACTAACAATAGGCAAGCGAGCTAATTTCGAAGACATAGGCATATCCTCTAGTTCCATAAGCCCTGTAGGTGCAATCAAAACAAGCTTTTGGACCATTTCTGGATAAAAAGCAGTAAAAGACGTTGCGATACCTCCGCCCAAAGATACACCGACAACGTCAGTCTTTTCCCAACCTACTTTATGTAATAATGAAACCAGTTGAGAAGTATATAATGAATCGTCGTATATTGCGTGTGGTGTATCTGAAAAGCCTCGACCCCAAAGATCATATACCAAGACACGGTGACCGTTGTCTGCCTAACACAAGAGAGAGAGAAGATCAGCAAAATAAATAAATGGAGGGGCTTAATGAGTTCTCATTATTACAAGTTCTCGGGCAAGCTTATCGTAACAAGGAGCACCTGACGAAATTCCGTGAATTAAAACCACTCGTCTACCATTTTCGTCACCAAATAACCAGTAATGCATTGTACCTGAAGGTAATGAAAGGAAGGTACCATTAGGATAAAATCGAGGTGAATGAATCTCTGAAGGCTTTTCAGCAAGAGAGCCCAAAGTGGTTACGGGAGTGTTGGCAACTAATAAATAACTTGAAATGAGACCTATCAAGGACCACTTTATTATTTTTGTAAACATAAAAGTAAAAAAAAAAAAAAAATTCTGACAAATTTATTTGGATTTTTTGAATAATTTTTTCTGCAGCTTTGTAAACTCTTCCTCGGAGGGGAGTTCAGTTTCAACCTCTTGGTGCTTTCTCTTATTTTTTAACTTTTTATCGTATTTGGTTTCAATATCATTTATAATCGAGTCGAATCTATCTTGCCTTGCCTTTGTATTGTTTTGTATTGCTTGAATAAGAGATGTTTCTGATTTACTTTTCTCATATGCAGCAAATCTTGCCTTCTCTTTAGCTTCTCTTTGTATACGTTTTTTATGAGCTGATGGCTTTGTTGTCTTTTCAAAATAACTCAACATGGAAACCGTCTGTTGATCGATAGCTTCCCTAATTATTTTTTCGAAACGAGTACCATCCTTGGCTGTTGAACCTTCCATCACCTCCAAAATGTTGGACATATCGCCCTTGTATTTCTTATAAGCATCCAATAAATCTTTCTTCTCTTCCTCAGAGCCTTTTTTTTTTTTTTTTTTTTTTTTTTTTTTTACATCATAAATATTTCTGAATAATGAAAAAAAAAAATCCGATTTACCTCTGTATTTTTTTACTTGTGCCTCAATGGTTTCTGCATTCACAACACCGTCGAAAAGCTCTTTAAAGAAAGCAGACCAATCTTTTTCTCCTTCAAATTCACGTTCGTCCATACTGCCAGTGCGATCATAACGTTCTTTGCGTTTGGAATCACTCAAGACAGCATAGGCCTTTCCTAATTCTTGAAACGTCTCATTTGCCTTTTGCTTTTCTTCCGCTGTCACATTGCCTTGCTTATCAGGGTGGTACTTTAATGCAAGTTTACGATACGCTTTTTTTATATCATTTGCTGTAGCTGTTTCTTTATTTAATCCAAGAACTTTGTAACAATCGAATTTGGACATGTTTATATTTGTAAAAGAAAAAGTACAAAAATCCCCGCTTTTTTCCAGAACGCGAGTCTTATTTTCGTGGTTTTTTTTGGCGTTTTTTCTTCTTTTTTTTTTTTAAAAAAAAAAGAATCTCACACTTTTCGAAAAAAAAAAGAAAAGAAAAGAAAAAAACCTAAAATAAAATAAGAGCAGTTAAGAAAAAGAAAAAAAGAAAAGAAAAAAGGTATACGTAAACGCATTTCCTTTTTTGACAGAGAGAAAGTGAAAGACTCTTATTGCACAAGTATCTTTAACTTTAGTGCATTCAATTCTCATCCCTCCCCTTCTCCCGAATTGCAATTGTTTTGTAGATGCCTTTGGGTATTTGCTCTGCTGCACAATTGTTTGATAAGATATAAATTCATTGAAGTTTATTGGATGGCGGGATACAAAAAATACAATCATTTGTAATCCAAATCTCGTCACTTTTTCTCCCTATAAAATAAGCAATTGTTAAAGTTTATATTTCTTTTGCACTATAAAAAAAAAAAAATGAATGAAAATAGACTTCCAATAGAAGAGGAAGAGGCTTACTCATTGAGAGGTTCTTTTTTTTTAACTAAAATCTTTGTGTTGTTGATTTTTAATCAAAAATACTTTTAGAGTCTAATAATGACAGTGTCTTCATAAAAGAATATGCATTTCATGAACATTTTACTGTAAGTTTGATATTGGAAAATAGTCAAAACATTAATATAATTTTTTCTTTTTTTTTTTAGATTCGGTCTGTTTTGTGTGGATTATTAATAGGTACACTGATGTGTTTCTCGAATATGTATTTTGGATTACAAACTGGCTGGATCTCCATGATGTCACTTCAATCTTCATTATTGGGATTTGCCTTATTCAAACCTTTCCAACCAATGTTGAAACATAAATTTGGACCTATAGAAAATGTTGTATTGCAAACAACAGCAGTTGCCACTGCCACTATGCCTTTAGCTGCAGGTAAAAAATAAGATTTTTGATTGTTTTGTTTTGTAACCATTGCAAACATTAGGTTTTGTGGGTGTGATACCAGCCATGGAATTAATGACACAAAAAGATAATGCAAACGGACCTGTGATCCTCACCGCAAAACAATTGATTTTGTGGTCATTGGCGGTTGCCTTTTTTGGTGTATTCTTTGCCATTCCACTTCGAAAGCAAGCGATCATTCGTGAAAAGTTAAAGTTTCCCTCTGGTACAGCCACAGCGCAGATGATCAGTTTACTACACGAAAAGCAGGACCCGACCATCGAAAATTCGACCCTAAGAAGACGAGTAGGAGCATCCGCAGCACAGGACAGACAAGAACAAGAACGATTGCTTGGTTCTGACGATTTTGAAAGTGTCTGGTCTTTGAAATTGCGTGGCTTGATTGCATCCTTCTCCCTAAGCTCCGTCTACACTTTGATTTCTTACTTTTACCCTTTGATCAATACCCTGCCCATCTTTAATTGGCTCACCTTCAACCTCGTCGATTTCCGTGCCTGGGAGTGGTATTTCACCCCTAGTTTTAGTTATATTGGACAGGGAATCATCATGGGCTTACCTACTACACTATCTATGCTCTTGGGTTGCATCGTTGGCTGGGGAATACTCTCACCAATGGCCTTTTATGCGGGTTGGGCACCTGGTCCTGTAGATGATTGGAAAACTGGATCGAAAGGTTGGATTTTGTGGATTTCACTGGGCGTCATGATTGCCGAATCTTGCGTCTCTCTGCTTATAGTGCTTGCAAGAACCTTGATTCGATTGTGTCAGCATAAAACACAGTACCATTTAGTAGGAGAAGAAGGGGCAGCCGAGGATGCACCTTCAGATCAACAAATCTCTATCCTTATCACCGTCGTAGGATTGATCCTATCTACTATTTCTTGTATTTATCTGGTAGATTGGGTCTTTGGGTCTGACGTTTTACCGAAAAAGATGACTCTTCTAGCTATTTTTGTAGCCATGTTCTTAAGTATCTTGGGCGTGCGAGCTTTGGGTGAGACCGATTTGAACCCAGTGAGTGGAATTGGTAAAATCAGTCAAGTTCTTTTTGCAGGTTTTATACCTGGAAATATCTTAGCGAACCTTATCGCGGGCGGTATTGCTGAAGCAGGTGCTCAGCAAGCAGGTAAATACAAAAAAAAAAAAAAAAAAAAAAAAGCTGAGTCCAAAAACATCATTTTTAATTTTTTTTTGTTTAGGTGATTTGATGCAAGATTTGAAAACTGGGCATTTATTAGGTGCTTCACCTAAAGCGCAATTCTATGGCCAGATGATTGGATCCATTGCTAGTGTATTCATTGCTTCGGGTGCTTACTTGCTCTACCGTTCTGTTTACTCTATCCCAGGACCCGAATTCCCCGTGCCCACAGCACAAGTTTGGTTAGATATGTCCAGACTCGTCAATGGCCACCCACTTCCGCCCCACGTGGCTGAGTTTGTTTACGGATTTGCGATATTGTTTGCTATTTTTGTACTCTTCAAAGAACTCTATCCAAGCAAAACACGTTTCATTCCACAAGGTATCGCCTTTGCTATTGGCATGTACAATCCTCCAAACTTTACTTTGGCTCGTGTCATCGGTGGTCTCATTGTACATTTTTGGAACAAAGCTTGTGAAGAACCAAGCAAAGATTCTTCTTGGATAGAACCCTACCGATCAATGGCAGGTAAAGTATTTATTATTATCATAGCCAGTGGCTTTGTACTTGGTGAAGGCACCTTTTCTATTGTGAATATGACTATGCGAGCTCTCAATGTACCTCACTTGTAAATACAATGTTGGCAATTTTTGCCCAAACTAATGAAAATAAAAAATATTCAAATGAAATAGCTGCTTTTGACGCAACAGGTTTTGGATGTCTTGTTTCTAATTAGTAAAGCCTAAATCTAAAAGTCTGAGTAGGCAAATTGTATCTATTACAGCGATTTGTTTCATTGTTTAAATATCAACACGAGTTAAACATTTAAAAAGATATGTGTGCTAGACTACAAAGTAAAGCGTTGTTTACATAAATTGTGTGCGTTTTTACCACAATTACAAGAGGTTTACTACGAATCCATTGTATTTAACAAACGACTTCATGACTCTGTTGCTTTATCGAATTTTTGGGGTCTTGTTACTTATATTTTTCTTCATATCTAGTGCAAGCAGAGAATATCAGCTACCTTCTTCTATTCTTGACTCTACTCTAGTTTGGATATCGACATGAAGAAACATATTAACTTATAACAAGATGATATCAAGCTCTGTCGACCACAAGTAATATGCAAGATTGGTAGTATTTAAGGTAAACATTTTTTTTTTATTTGATAATTGTTTGACAATTGTTTGACAATTGTTTGACAATTGTTTGGAATCAAACAATTAAGTCATACAAAAGCCACTTATGCGCCATAGTGTATATTGATGCGTACCTTACCTATACTATACCGATTTAAGGAGAGAGCATTGTCAATGGCAAAAAGGCTGGAATTGGTGGAACTTCGAAAGTCAAAAGGCATTACCCTAAACCCCGCGCTACCAGTATCATGGCTCCGAGGATCAATGGATCCAAAGATGAAGGTCTTGAATTAGTTCTCTACAGTTTGATTATGCATATACACTGTGTGTCGTATAACTGATACACATGTATTATCAATAAAGAAGCCTATACCTATAAACGAGACCTATTTTATGCATTGTATGATCATGTAGTAATATAATATTCTATCGAATGGAACCTTATGAAATGAGTGAAGCCACTTAAGATATTAAGCCACCTGTTTGATTCCAAATAACAAGTTGCATCATAGTGGAAAAATGCTTCTGTTATCTTTAGAAGGGAGCGTAGATTCTTCATGTTGACGAAAATCACCAAGTCTTCTAGGGATCGAGGAAAGGTTAGATGGGCAACTTCGAACATCACATATATACCGTTGTGCAGTAAACGAGTCATAAAAAACGTAATCTTCAATCCTAAAACAAAGTGAAGTGATGGGTTAGTTTTTTTCCACCTGCCTTAGAAGCACTTTTTTTTTTTTTTTTTTTTTTTTTAGGGATCAGTCAAGGAACAGGACAGGATTGGACTAAGATACGTCGTCAACAGTGCACCTTTTCTAATGACAGCTTTGTCCTTGATAGCGGCTATTGGCAGCTTCTTCATACTAGATTTCCCGTAAAAAGAAGGATAAAAGAGAAAAAAAATACTGGTATATGTTCTTATTATCCATTGCATATTTCTCCTTCCTTAAAACTTACGCACATGTAATCCCCCAAATCGCTGACCGTTTAAAATCGTCAAAACCTTTAGTCAATGTGAGCAGTTCCGATTCAGTCGTTAAAAGCGTGTACTACTTTTAAACACACGTCATCTGGCCAATCAATGCTTAAGTTGATGATTTCTCGTAACAGTACTGAATGTAGGTTGCTAACTTGAGGTTCAGTAGCAAGTTTCATCAAGTGAGCACTATAATGTTTCGAACAGCTTAAATGGTATGTTAAACAAGCGTAGTAGTTCTTTTATCAGTAAGGATGGTTTCTCATTTGATAGGTGACAAGAAAGAATATTTTTGTATTGAAAATCTTATACAAGTAACACAGTCATGAGAACAAGAAGTCTTTGGTGCACCATACCGAAATATCAAAAAAAAAAAAAAAGAAAAAGTTTTTATTTCTTTGTTTTTTGAAATCAAAGAAGCATAAGGAGAGGTCGCTTGATAGAATTAATGATTGGTTTGGTAAACTATCCAACCCATCTATATTGTATTCGTATTAACACCTTTTTCAGTTGGTTTTCTTTTCTTTTTTTTTTTTTTTTTTAATGAACTACTAAAACCCAAATTAACTTGGGATTTCATAAAGCGCTATTTAAAATTAATGTCCTGTCAAAATGTGTGTGTGTGTGCGTATGTGGGTAGTTGTGTGTGTGCTGAAGGCAAAAATGCACAAAAAAAGTAAAGCCAGCAGATGCATCAAACTTTCCCTTTCACCTTAGGTAAAGTAAACCCCCTCAAATCTTGTTAAATGAACAAGATACATTAATTGGATGAGATGGATGGATGGATTCTAAAACGTTCTTTTGAATTTTAGCCATTATGGAAGCTGTTCAAACATTTGGTCGCAAGGTAAAAAAAAAAAAAAATGTCAATTGGGAAATGTTGAAAGGGAGAGAGAAAGAGAGAGAGAGAGAAACAACCTGAGAATTGTCAACAAATTACAACGTTACAACTAGAAACAACACTTTAAAAAAGAGGAATGACCTTCTCTTTCTCTCACCTCCCCCAATGTCATTAGAAACCGAAAACTAAATTCAATTGGATGTGGATAGAAAACTGCCACTGCTGTTGCCCACTGTAAGCGTGGACGCGGTCTTATCCGTATCAACGGTTCCCCTATTGAACTCCTTGAACCCGAGATTTTAAAATTCAAGGTTTACGAAGTCATCCTTCTTTTGGGTGAAGAACGTTTCGCCAATGTTGATATCAGAATCCGTACTCACGGTGGTGGACACGTCTCTCAAGTTTATGCTATCCGTCAAGCTCTTGCCAAGGCTATCGTTTCTTTCTACCAAAAGTATGTTGATGAAGCCGCCAAGAAGGAAATTAAGGAAATCCTTGTTCAATACGACCGTACCCTCCTTGTTGCCGATCCTCGTCGTTGTGAGCCCAAGAAGTTTGCTGGTCCTGGTGCCCGTGCTCGTTACCAAAAGTCTTACCGTTAAATTGGGTGGTCCTTGTTATTCACGTTTATTCCATACAGCTTCAACTTTTATTAAAATCCTTCTTTACAGTGTTTAAGATGACTATTACCGTGATCATTTTAAGGAATGCTCTTGAATTTTTTTTTTTTATTTGTGTAAGCATCCCCCTCCCCCTTTTGTAAGTGGCACAAAAAAAGAGCCCTCGAATGTGCTACCGTCTTCTCTGTTATCAATGGATACACACTCGTCAAGTTGAGTATTCACCAATCAAGAATATGTATTTATTTCCATATGAAGACGACAGAGAAGTAGTACAATTTATTTACAAAGCGCTTAAATCAACCTTGACCTGAGAACTCTTGGAGGACCATATAGAGTAATATATAAAAAATTTAGAGGGAATCTTTTGTAACGAAAAGTGCCAATAAAGTCGGCTAATTACAGAAAAGCATAGGTGGTTGGATGATACTTATTTTTGATGATCACACCGCTGACTCTGATAAACGGGATTTTCATTTTTTTGATGTCTTTTTTCCTGATTTCGGGATGGTCTCCGATTAATGAGTTTAGTTGTACCTTTGGTAACTCCCTTAAAATCTTTGTACTTTGTGTTTTCTCTCTATAACAGCCTATTCACTAATTCTTGACAATTATCTTTTTCTTTTTTTTTTTTAACCTGAGATCATCCGTCTGTTCTCGTCTTGCTATTTGCCTGACATTGTCTTGTTTTTAAGAAAGTATTGTTTCCAAAGAACACAGCCTCCTTAATCTTTTTCTATAGTTGGGTTTATTATAAGCACCCCCTATCTTTTTTTTTTTTTTTTGCTTTGTTACTAATAGAAAGCTTTTTTTTAATGATGATTGCCAGCCATAAGAATAATCGCTTTCATTGTTATCCATAAATAAAAGTTGTATAGAAACCTTATATAGATTCATTATGCCCTGTTTAAATGGCTTGTTTATTTACCAAACCATACTTGGACTCACTTTTGAAACCCTTTGGATACGAGCACTATCGACCAGGACTGTTTTATAAGGAATCATACACTATAAAAATCGAATTAAATAACATAAACTTCATTTGACAAAACAATAAATACTTTTATCTTGGCTAAATGACGTGGCTACGAGGGTGTTATAATTTGAAACCATATTTTTTTTTAATCCAAATGAAAAACAAGAGAAGGGTTTCATTTTTTTTTACAGGTGTTTATCATATCCCCCCAAAATGGCGGGACACACTATAACATGTTTTTTGATTCGCTCCTATGAACATTATGACGTAAAGGAGGAATGAAAATTACCTTTTTCGGAAACTCCGCTTAGTGCTTATAATCAAAAAGGGAACTCTTTCTTTTTTTTTCTTCTTCTTTTCTTCTTATTATATTACTTTACCACAACACACACATAAAAATACAAGATGTCCACCGTAAGTCTAGAGTTTTTTTTCTCTACTATTATTTTTGTTTCTTTAGAAACTTTCGTCTCATCTCCAACTTTTTTTTTCTAGGAACGTGAAAACAATGTTTATATGGCCAAGCTCGCTGAACAAGCCGAGCGTTATGATGGTAAGAAGATAATATAGTACAGTTTTTCAAGTGCTTATCTATTATTATAGAAATGGTTGTCTTTACCAAGGACGTCGCTAAGGTAAGAAAAAAAAATTAAAAGGAGTGTGGGTGGGGGGGGGAGAAGGGAAACAACGTGATTTTTTGATGGCCCGATTCTTATTTATTATTTCATATTCAGATGGGTGTTGAATTAACTGTTGAAGAACGCAACTTGTTGTCTGTTGCTTATAAAAACGTGATTGGTGCACGTCGTGCCTCTTGGAGAATTGTATCTTCTATTGAACAAAAAGAAGAAAGCAAGGGTAACTCTGGTCAAGTTGACAAGATCAAGACTTACCGTCAAAAGATTGAAACTGAACTTCAAGATGTCTGTAAAGATATCTTGGCTGTTTTGAAAGATAACTTGATTCCTAATGCTCAAGGCGGTGAATCCAAGGTCTTTTATTACAAGATGTAAGTTTTTAGAGGGAGTGAGGTGTGTGTGTGTGGGAACTTACATTATTATATATGAATATAGGATGGGTGATTATCATCGTTATCTTGCTGAATTCCTTACAAGTGAATCTCGTAAAGATTCTGCTACTCAAGCACATGATGCCTACAAGACCGCCACAGAAGTTGCACAAACCGAACTAGCTCCTACCCACCCTATTCGCTTAGGTCTTGCCTTGAACTTTTCTGTCTTTTACTATGAAATTCTTAACTCACCTGATCGTGCCTGTCATCTCGCTAAACAAGCCTTTGATGATGCTATTGCTGAATTAGATACTTTGAGTGAAGAATCCTACAAGGACTCTACTCTTATCATGCAATTACTAAGAGATAACCTTACCTTATGGACTTCTGATTTACAAGAAGGTAAGATGAATTTAAAACTAGAAAAGAGCTCATTCTTTGAAATAGAAACTGATAAAGCAGATGAAAACAAGGCAGAAGCTGCTGATGAATCAAAATAAACATTTTGTTTCCTTCCTTCTCCCCCTTCCCCATTTCCCTCAACCTTACACACCCTTCACATACAGTTATAAACCTCCTTTTTATTCCAAAATAAACTTTACAAAAGGAAATCAAGTGTAGTATTTTTGAAGTGGGTAATATTTTGCTATGCTGGGTAATGATGTAGAATAAAATAAACTTGCATTTGGATGTAGTACATTATCCATACAAGGTGGATCAAATGGTCTTGGAAGACTCATCTTTTTTTCGTATGAATCTTCTTTATATTTTGTCACTATACAAATAGGCGCAAGGTGTGAATACAATTAATAAGACTCTTTTTGTTTTACCATTTTGCATCTCTGTCTTGGCTTGAATAACACTGGCTGAAAGCAAAAGGCTGTGATTAGAGTAACCTTGTAAATGGGGTAGTAAATCTTCTGATATCCTTATGTTTGAAAAGAGAGGGGAATCTGAGGGTGTGGGTAATAGCCGTTCAAGAACATCACTTAGATGATAATAGCTTACAACATGTAGGTAATTGCCATTCACTGAGATCCGAATTGTCTTTTTAATCAGACCATTCTTTTTAAAGTTATATGGTGTATTCGTGGTGGTAAGTGATCCCACCAATGCACGTTCTCGACGATCTACTCTGTCGTTGTTTATTTGTATCTTTTTCTGTTCTCGACTAACAAGTTCTCTGTAAATTAAAAAGTTGCCCAACACTCTAGAAGGGCTCCAAATCAGACCATCTGTCCACCTTTTGATACCTTTAATAAAGTCAATATACGGATATATAATTATGACTATACCAGTCTCTGTTTCATTAAATACAATAATTGTGCCTGACTTGATCATATTACGTTCATTATCAAAAATCCTTCTGGTGACTGTAGGCAATAAACCATTTCTGCATGCTTCAATAATTAATAAAGTATCCGTCGTGTTTTCCAAAAATCCGTGAAATGTTTCTAAAAATGGCATTTTAATGCAGAATAAAAGAAAAAGAAAAAAAAAAAAAAACTTTGCCCTCTCCCTTTTTTTTTTAAGCAAGTTTTCAACTATGAGTAACCAACGCTTGTCAACCATGTTTGTTTGTTTGTTTTTATCTCTTTTAAGACACGCGTTTGAAACATTAATTCCTTCTCCTTGTAGTGTTGTACAAGACACATGGGAGGACCGGAACCCCAAAGCAAAGCAAAATAAGTTATGAAGATTATATTTCCAAGATTCTTGAATAACAACTTTAAAGGAACTTTATAATCATTTTTTTTTAATCCACATCTTTATCACTTTTTTTTTTTGAATACAGATATAAAAGAGCATCGTTTTTTTTGCAAAAAAAAAAAAAAAAAAAAAAAAGAAAAAAGGAGTCAAGGGGGGGGGTCTAATATTTGTTTTATTAAGTTGTTTTTTTGTTGTGATTGACATAACCAATACCCATACAAGTCATAAGAATTGTGTCGTTTGATGCATCTTGTTTAATTTTAAAAGACACACCAAAGAAAGATTTGATATCTTCTAAATATTGTGTGCTACACACAAGAATAAATAAACCTTTTCCTTCTTTTCCTTTCTTCTTACCTGAAAGCAGAAAGTGTTCCAGTTCTAATCTTACTAACATCCTCAGGTGCAAGAATCATAAATAATAGATTTAACCATTGACTCGTTGTATCCACACATCCTCCCTTACGAATCTCTCTTAATAATAATTTGGCTGCCATAACTCCAACATCCTCTGGTGTTTGTCCTGGTTCGGCTGCCTTTTCTGCAGAAAGTAATACATCTGTATTAGATTCAGCTACCAATGATAATGCAAATCCCGGTGATCTTTTTTTTTTTTTTTTTTTATAGGTGAATAAATCTCGTTAACACACACACACACACACACACATATATATATATATATATCTTACTTTCCACTTTCGGCTCCTTTATAGACATCTGTATAAATGTAAATATCTGGAATATATCTATTTAATAGTGAACGTGCAGATTCTACTAGACGATTGGCGGTTTGAGGCGAAACACGTGTACAATAAGCAATACCACGTACTCTTTTAATACGTCCTTCATCTACAAATTGAACTGGTTTTAATTGTCGAACAGGTACACAAGTGAACACTACTTCTCCTCCACCTAAAGGAGCTGCTCCTCTTTTTGTAATCTTTTTTTTTTTTTTGATAAGTTTCTTTTCTTTTCTTTTCTTTCTCTGTTTCTACCTTTAATTCCAAGTTTTGATCTACACCATATCGCTTCAATTGTGGTAATATAACTGTACGGATAATATCAACCTTTTTTTTTTTTTTCAAAATTATAAGTAAAAACTTGTGTATATTAGTGAAAACTTACAGAGGGATCGATATGATCTGTTGTTACTCCTTCCAATGTCAAAACAAAAGGTTTTTTCGAAAATGGTGCAAGTGCAACCATAGGTTCCAAATAATAGCTAATACTTCTTTCTGTTCCACAATCATGTTGAATACGTCCACCTTCAACTGCTCCTGGTCTATATAAAACAGAAGTACCTTTAAAAAAAAAAGTTTGCATTAGATCTTTAAATTTCTTTTCTTCTTCTATTAAAACCTGTGTAGCTGATCTCTATAACTGAACCATTGGTCACTTTTTCTAATAAATTAAGAAACTTTACTTCAAAATCTAAAAAAAAAAAAAATGTGTCAATATTTCTGTTGTCCTTTTATTCCTCCCTCGAATAAAAAACCTTTTAAACCAGGATTCTCATCGTCTGATCGAATTTTTTCAATACGAACAGCTTTTCCACTTAAAGTGGCTAATACAAGTCGTTGTCTAAGGTAAACATGACCTTCAAACTTTAATAAATTGCTCATTTTATTTGTTTTTTTAAAAAAAAAAGAAAGAAAAAACCTACTTGTTAAAGACTGTTTCTGTCACTCTAGTGGCTTAGAGATTTATGCACTACATTACTTGCTTGAGGCTCCTTTTTTTTTTTAAAAAAAAAAAAGACCATTGGCGTACCCATCAAACTTTTACATGAAGCACAAGGTCATATCATTTCACTAGAGTTAAAAATAGGCCAATTTTATTGTGGAAAATTAATGGAAGGTAAAAAATATAAAATATCAGAATGTTTTCCAATAAACTCATTTTTTTTTAGCTGAAGATAATATGAAAAGATATTACGATAACAGCCCGTGAAGGGAGAGTATCACAATTAGACCAAGTTTACATTTGTAAATCTCACATTAGATTTTTCATTGTACCAACCATGTTGAAAAATACTCCCATGTTTAAGGGTCCGAGTGCTTTAAAGGGAAGATGTATTGGTTTAGGAAGAGGAAGGGCTACAGTTGCAAGAGGTAAAGGTAACGCGGTAGTAGATTTAAAGGACGTGGTGGATTACCCAAATTTTAGGCAACAAACAACAATTTTACTGAAGAATACAGTCGTTCCACTGCCAATTCAAGGATTTTCAGAAAGAACAAAATTTACTAGCTGCACTGCATACACATACACACCTGCGAATAAAGTAAAGACTTTCTTGATGTAAATTTTCTCATTTTTTATTTTTAATGTTTTCATACAAAAAAAAAAGGGGGGGGGAGGGGAGGGAGACACTCTCTTATACTGATAGGCTTAATGATGTTGTTCTTGTTCGACAAATTCAAGTGCACTCTCTTTAGCAATTACATGTATACGAGAAACCTTTCCTTGGAAGGCCACACCGTAAAACTTGTCAGCATTTGCTAACAATTCAGGTCTAAAGGTGGTTGTGATAAATTGTCCATTGTTGCTCATATTGTGAATCATGTCTTTTTTTTTTAAAAAAAAAAATTAAGGTTAGATAAAAAAAAAGAAATAGCAATAATAATCCCTATCTCCTTACCTGCTACCGCTGTTCTGTATTGTGCATCCAAATTAGCATCAATCTCATCAAACAAGTAAAATGGTGCAGGATCGCATTTTTGAATAGCAAAGATCAATGCCAAAGCTACAAGTGATTTTTGACCACCAGATAATTGTTGCATAATTAAACCTTCATCAGATTTACTATTGAATGATACCTAATAATAATATCTTAATATTCTGTTAAAAAAAAAAAAGCCGTTTATAACTTACATTAATGGAAACACCACTAAATCTGTCTACAGCACTGTTGTTGCCATCCATATCAACGTCTTGCTGCAACTATATCATTTTTTTTTTTTTTTTTTTTTTTTTAAAAAAAAAATTAAAAAAAAAAAAAAAAAAAAAAAAACATTACTACTTACATCTGATTTAATAATGAGATTACCACGGCCAGAAGGAACAAGTGATTCAAAAATTTGAGAAAAGTTGGCAGCGACATCATCAAAAGTACGTTGGATCGCTTGATTCTTACGACGATCTAAGGATTCAATTAGTTCACTGATGGATTCTCCAGATTTGTCCAGTTCTTCCTTTCGCAAATTTAATTGATCTCTTTGCTTTGTAAATCTTCCGTATTGTTCAAATGCCTTCTTGTTCACATGGCTATACTTTTTTAACTTTTCATTAATTTTATGCAAACGTTGCAGCAGTTTTTCAATGCGCAAATTGGTGTATTTTTGGAACGCTTCGTCTGGCAAGACTCCAAGATCACGAATATTAGAATTACACTCTTCCTTCTTTTGTATAAGCAAAGATCTCTTCAAAAAGTTTCTTTCCAAATCTTTTTCAATATCATTCATGTAACGTGTGTATTTAATCAAATCATCCTATACATATGTCAGGTAAATTCAAATTATACAATGTATATACTAAACATACATTGGTGGCCTCGATTGCTTCTGTAATTTTCATATCCTCTTCCAATAGTTGATCGACTTCCGAATCCAAATCTATGATTGTTTCCCATCAGTTCTGTAAACCTCTTTGGGGTGATTTACCTTCGATATGTTTAGTCAATCTAACAAGTCTCTTTGTAACCACCTTTAATTCATTCTTTCTTCTATTCAAGTCATCCAAACTTCCCTTGATAACTACCCTTTCCTTTTTACTCAACAAGTCTTTTTTACGCAAAGTTTCCATATTCACATTTTCTTTCAAGGCATCAATGCGGTTTTCAAGCTATATTAATATATGTCTGGATAAGAAAAAACAATCTATTTTTTTTTCTTTTTTTTTCTTTACCTCTGATCGTTGATTAGCTGTTTCAGTTAACCTTTTACGAATATCTTCAATCTTGATCGTATTTCCATTCAAAATTTCTTTTTCTTCTGAAGACAATAATTGCGCCAAATCAGTAGCAAGTTCATGTTGGTAACTAATCAATTGTTTCTCCAAAATCTGACCATGAGTTTGTATACTTTCAATATTTCTTGTCTAAATTATAAAATCAGTCTTTCTTTTTTTTTTTTTAAAAAAAAAACACATTTACCTTGGTAGCCAATTTAATCTTAAGTAATTCTTCATCTTTTCTCAATCGACTTTCAAGACTCTGTGTTTGGTTTGAAAATTCCGTCTTTTTTTTTCTTAATTCCAAAGCATGCAAATCACTAATGATACGAGTCACCTTTTGATCCACTTGAACAATTTGTTCCTTGATTTGTTGAACACGATCCCTTTCTGCTTCATTTTGGGCTTGTAATTCCTTTAATCGTTTGGCTGCATCCAGACGAGATCGTCTACTATCAACATAACCACCTGTAAGTGCACCTCGGCTATCGACACGACTACCATCCAAGGTGACTGCAATCAGACGATGAGACTTTGCATAACTCGTGGCTACTTCAAGATTGGGACAAACAATTGTGTTGGAAAATATTTGCTCAAATGCTTTTTGATATTGGGCATCATACTGGAGTTTGCTAATGATAGGAATTGCGTCAGAACTGTTGGGGTAATGGACTGTTCGAGGTTTCACTCGGTTTAAAGGAATAAATGTAACTCGGCCAGATTTCTCTTTGCTCATTAATTCTAAGAGTTTAGAAGCTGTATCGTCTGTATCAACAATTACACTGAATAAACTATTTCATACATACAAAAGAAGGGAATTATTGAGTTTTTTTTTTTTTTTTTTTTTTTTTTTTTTTTTTTTTTGTGTGTGTATACCTTGCACCGGCAGTCGCATCAAGAGCTGTTGTAAATCGTGAATCACATTCAAACAAATCAAAAACTGGACCATGTACTCCTGAAATATTGTGTTCACGAGTAATACGATTAACAGCAGATAAACCAATACTTGTGTTCTAAGTAAAATTTAGTTCTTCCAACTTATTTTCAAAAGAAAACTAAAACTTACTCTATCAATAGTACTGGATAATGTTCTTTCAGCCTTTCGAATTTCATCACCGAAATTACGAAGGATAGTATCCAATTTGGCTTCTTCGCGCCAAAGATCCTTTCTCTGTTCTGTAGCTTCATCTCTTTCTGTCTTCAACTTGAACTCTTCGTTTTCGAGTTCTTGTCTGAGTTGGTATCTTGCCGCGTTCTTTTCCTTCAAATCTTCAATCGTTTGTGTCTTGTAAAGCAAATCTTCTTCTCCTGCCTTTTTTTCTTCAATCAAACTATTCAATTGGTTTTGTCTGATGGTCAAATTTTCGGTAATGTCGCTGATTTGGGCATTAAGCCAATTATCTCTTTCTTGCTTGCTACTAAACTTTGTCAATCGAGCTTGTTTCAAACGAAGATGTTCTTGTTCTGCTTCAAGAGTTCTCAACCTATTCTCCCCAACCAAAAAGTTAAAAAAAAACCACGCATCATTTTTAGTTTTTTTATATACTCTTGTTTTAATTGTTTTGCTGTTTCAGTCAAATCAGTATATTGAGGAGCCATAATATCAATTTCATTTTGCTTTTGAGAAATAGAATCTTCCAAATCCCCAAGCTTAGTAGCAATATCAGCCTTATATTCTTCATCCGATATTTGTGAATCCTGCAAATCACTAATCAAAAGTTCCAGACGAGCCCTGACCTTCATCAACTCATTACGTTCATCCAACAAGCCTTTTTTCTCTTGATCATGAAGTTGGATTGTTTGTTTAGCATCACGTAATCGATCTTCTTCTTCTTTCAACTTGGATTCCAATTTAAAGTGATGTTCTTCAATCTGTTCATTCTTGCGAGTCACCCTTCTTCTATCCTCTTCAAGATCTTCCAATTTATGACTAGCACTTGATTGTTCACGGGCGTAGATGGTGTATTCAATCGATCGTCTGTCGTTGTCTAACTCTTGATATTCTGAAAGTTCAACCTTTTCAGCTTCAAGTTCATTCAATCTTTCCTCAATATATTTTAATACTTCTTCAATTTTCGAACGTTTGGCATCTATTCAAAATGTCAATGGTTACTTTTCATTTTTTTTTTTTAGAAAAAAAATCTCTCTTACTTGTTTCTTGTACCAATTTATTACTTTCTTCGCGCTTCTCTTCATAGACACGTGTACCAGCTACTTCCTTTAAAAGTTTCAATCGATCTTCATCTTTGGCAGTTGTTAAGGAAGTAACCTAAATATATATTTATAAGCCTTTTATATATATATATATATATATATATATTTGTTATTTTACTCTTCCTTGAGGCACAATATAATAAGGATTGGAACGAGAAAATCCCGCACTTTCCAACAAGTTTCTTACATCTGTCTTACTACCAAGACATTAGTACAAATATTCCAAATATAATTTTTCACTTACGTAACACTTTTTCTATCAAGTGAATATTCATCAAGTGTTAACCCAATACTTCTACGTAAAATAACTTCTTCTTTTCCAGTCTAAATGACGTGAGATGAGTTTTCTTTTTTCTGTATAAAGTTTTTTTTTTTTTTTTTTTTACTGGAAATCTGTTGTCAGAATTGTTAAAAATGATTTCAACAAAAGCTGAAATAGTAGCAGTACCAACACCTTCCTATTAAAAGTGTTATTTTCTCAATGTTTTGTAATTTTTTTTTTTTTTTTTTTTTTTTTTTTTACGTGAAGTAAAGCTTGTCTTTCTTCTTTACTCAAGTTTTGATAAGCATCACCCAAAACAAATCGAATGGCTATGAAAATGTTTAATTTTTTTTTTTTTTTTGTTCAAGCATCAACTTTTTATAAAGTACCTGAGAAAAAGTTACTCTTTCCTGAACCGTTTCTACCAACTTTTTTTGTGTGAAATAAGTAATGTGTTTTTTTTTTTTTTTTTTTTTTTTTTTTTTTTTTTCTCTTTCTAAATGCCAAAAAAAAAAAGAAAAAGAAAAAGAAAAAAAATGTTTATATACCAATGACATTATGTTTGGGACTGAAAGGTTCAATTGTGTTTTGGTCTTTATAAGACTTGAAACCTTGAATAACAATCTATGTTTTTTGAATTAGTCTCAATTTTTTTCTTTTTTGAATAATTACCTGCTTGATATACATCAAAAAAGGTATTTTAAGAGAAAAAAGGTACACGCGATTAAACGCGAATTTTTTTTTTGAGTGTGTAAACGGCATGTATTCAAGTACCGCTGTATGACGAGCTTTTTACTTGAAAAGGATTTCTTAAAGTAACGGGAATATTGAGCTCATCAGCATAGTCTATTGAACTTTTTTTCCCCCTCTCCTGTGAGTTATCATCGGACAAAAAAAAAAAAAAAAAGTCCTGAAAGCATCACCTACAAGTTCTCTGTAGTTATCCGCAGCTTTACCGCTGTATGGAGAAATTGGCCTTTCTCATCGGGTACTACATACTTTTTTTAGTTGAAATAATATCAAATTTTTTCGAAAAAATCCTTCACTATCCGCAAAATATTATTAGTATGTAGGCAAAAAACGACCTTTTTAAGGTCCTAATTGAATTAAGTTCAAAATATAGGCATAATGTTAAAAAAAGAGGGGGCAAAAAAAAAAAAAAAATTAGAGATCTTAAGACACGGCGGTGTGGGCATCTTGACCACATGGCATGTGCTACAATACCAGCAGCCCTTAAGAACACATTAAGTACTAGTGGTTCAATATCCATAAAACCGAACGCTTTAAAAGACTCGTCCACGTACATGAAGTCCTCATCAATATCCATGGGATCGTCAATGAATGTCACAACACTTTGCATCACCGCACTTAAAGGAAGAGCAAAGGTGTAATGAAAAAACGCGAATCTTTTGATTTTTTTATTTGTTGCCATATGCTAAGTTGTTTACCATTAAATTTGTTTAGCCAACAGAGAAGATAGAGATTATGCATTTGAAATAATTTAAACGTTAGTATCCTTGAAAGCATTGTTCTTTTTAGAAAAATTTGTTTCTCAAAAAATTTGACAGGTACCAAATATCTGTTCTAGAAGAATTGGGGTCTAAAGTAGCCACCCAAAAGTAGAAAGAAATTATTATACGTGGATTTTACGCTTAGATCCTATCCTTGTTAAACCATCGTTTAACCCGAGAAATGTCGAGGTTAGTCCATAAGGAACCATTTACCTTCGATCACTTTTCTTATGCAAGTTAGTTTCATGTACATTCTTTGTTCTTTGGAAAATAACGAAACATCAGAAAGAAAAATACAGATTCCTTTTTTTTTTTTTTTTCTTTCAATGCTATTACTGATGAAATCCTGCAATTCTTTGTTGCTTCTTTTTAAAACGGATTACAGTAATTTGCAATTTATTGTCAATCAAGTCTTAATACAACTCTTGTAGTTTTTATGGATCTTTGGTCAATCTCTGGGTATGGTTTTATAAAAATCTCTTATGCTTAATGACTGTGGCAAAAAAGAGGCTACAGTCAACTTCTGGTTTTATTATATTGTTAGTGGATCGGTCAGATATAACAAAATCGAAATATATAGCAAGACAACTGGAAGATGAATACAGAAGTCAATAAAAATCTTTAGTCCTGTTTATGAACTTTAGTTATGGGTTATCGTAACACATATAAGTAAAAGGTCATATACAAGATTTATTTATATATTTTCCAACATTGAAACAAACACAACAAAGCACTTTAAAATATCTATGTTGTTATATCTTGGAATAAAGTGTACAACAATAGAAAAAAAAATTGGAAATAGTTATTCTTAGTGGGAAGGGGTGTTGGCTCTCAAAAAATATAGCGAAACCTCAAATATAACACAATTGTCCATAACAAAATCGGAAGTTTACTGTTCTTTGATTTTTCGTTGGAACATTCCCTTTCTGGAACAGCTATGAATAATATTATGGATTTATCTGATGATTCTGAGAGGTCAGTCACTTTGCCCAAGTAGACCAACATATACAAAATCTCGAAAAGCCAATATTATACAAATCATTTGCTACTAAATAAGTAAATGAATCTAGGGTTGATCTAGAAATTGGAAAGCTAAAGCTGACCGTATTGAGGAGAGGGGGGGGGATTTGAACGGACAGGACCAGATACTACCTTTGGTTATATCTTAATAGAACAATACAGGAGAGATCTATAAAGGGAGAAAGGGAATTAGGCCATGTAGATGCGAGAAACAACAGATACAGTTTTTATCCTAAAAATAGACGATTAAAAAAATTGAACTGGACGGTTTACATTCAAAGCTTGGAAAATCACTAGAAATTTTTAGATATGCGACAAAGACTAATGTAGACGATCCCACATTATCTTGTATATGCAAGTTAAAAATTAAAAGACGCTCGCCAATTCAGAGAAACATTATTATAAAGTGATTTTTCCTGAGGTACTTTTTCATGTATCAACAGGTACAATTGAGCGGAGGGGGCATAGATATCAAAGATACAGAATATAAAACCGAGGAGTAAAAAAAATCAAATAGTGAAAAAATAAAACTAGTTGCTATAACTGATTTATTTCATCTGCTTTGTAATGAGTAGTTGATTAAAAACGATAATACAAAAAACATATCAGAATTCTCTATTTTCTTAACATTTATCTTATTACTCGATAGATAATACACATATTTCGTAACTGAATCTTTTAATACATAAACTGCAATTTCGTTGGGATATAATAAGATGCTTTTTTTTACATAAGGATTGTTTTGTTGGCTGGATATACTTTTATTTGAGATAAAAAAAAACTAAAAAGTGGTCTTTTATCAATTTGCGAATCTCTTTGTTATATATGTAGAAGAGTTGAGATGAAGAAAAATTACAAAGAGAAGACTTTTAATAACAGAGACGGTAAAGATATATGTCGATTACTTACCAAAGTGCTGTTACTGACTACTATAATAGACACGCATGAAAAAAAGGTAGACAGTAACTCAGATGACGATTTTCGGCCACCTTTATTGTTTATAAAGAGAAGTAAGGATATTGCTGTGGTGTTGAAGAGCCTGTTTAGGATCCTAAACTCTTATTATATAGGTAGAAATAATACACAAAATAACTGCCCTCAACCAAAGAGACTTAAGGATAAAGATGGATCTACGCCTTCTGATACACAAGACAAAATTAATAGCACAAACAACACTGGCTTTTATGTAGCAAGTGAGCCCTCTCTTGTCAATACGGCCAATATGAATGATTGTTATGATTTTGACAGCAATGGTGATTCTCATGAATCTACTGCTCAAAGACCAGTACAAGATGAATCAAGCAAACCTACTCATCTACCTGAAATTTCGTTCATTTCTACTGCATGTAAGTCTGACCCTACTCTTACCAGCCCTAGTTCTACAAAGAAAAGCTTTAATGCCACAACAAAATAGGTGGTGACAGTAAAAACGACAATAAAAAGTATATGGAAGCGAGAATTTATGCAGCCACTGTATGACTTGGTGAACACTACGAACACAATAGTCACACATACTTTTGCTTTCTCAAAATACATATTTTTGAAAGAGTTGACAACAAACAGTGATTTTATCTTGAAGGAATTTGTACGAAAGGGTTTCTTTGTAGAAGTGTTCTTGTCTCTTATCTCCCGAACTGGAAGAAGAAGTTCTGGTAAGGTGAAAAATACGACCGCCAAATATCGACGGCTGATCTCACAATACCAGAGTTCTTACTTTAAAGACGCCGCTTACACTCCACTCAAATTGACAAATGCTCAGCAAAAAGCATTTATGAATGTACCAAAATTCAAACGGTGTATCATAACAATATCAAGGCCCATTTTAGTAACAGGCTGCGTACTTTAGTAAACAAGTTGTGTGAAAAAAAAAAAAAAAGAGCAAATACTGTACGTAAAGAAATGAAATATGAGGGATCCGGTGAAAAGAAAATCAAAGAAGCAGTACACAAAAGAGTTTACAATCCCTGCAACCAAGTGAGACTAGCTGTAGAAATAAACGGCATACTACCTGAAGTTGACGCTTTGAATGATAAGTCAAGATCAGTACTAAGAGATCTCTTATTGGTTTACCCAAAAGAACTCGATCTTCTATGACGTAAAGGTCAGGCCAGAAAATCACTTGAAAGCTTTATATAAAATTGCTGAACTGTTTGAATCAAAACAGCTTAAGCAATTTATTTGTTTTCCATTGCGAACGACATTTATCCCTTGTTATATGACGTTAGACAGTAAAATCATACACCACCACATTATTAAAAGCAAGAAAGCACCTACGCCTGGAATAAAGTTTGAAGTCTGGAGTACTGTTGTGAATCTCCAAGATAAGTCATTCAAGAATTAAGGTCACAACAAATCTCTGTGCTTCCAAGATACCATTGAGACTGACGGAGTTAGTGTTAGCATAAACAAACAAAACACGAGTACATCCAGGAAAGCACCTCTAGTCATTGATAAAAAAAGATGACATTCACACAGCTTATATTGAAAATCTAACCCAAACTGAATAGAAACAAACGGAAGGAAAACGTGTGTTTATGGATCCTGGGAGAAGAGACTTGCTATATTGTATGAAAAAACTAGTACGGCGAGCAACAAAGAAATCCTGGTATACAGCAAGATGACAAGAACGAAAATCTCAAGACATTTCGAAATTTTAACAAAAAAAAAAAAAAAAAAAAAAAAAAAAAAAACAAGCCAGGACTTGTCCAAACTGCTGAGGTTATTTTGTCAAAAACCAATTCCTCGTCTGTAATCCTGAAAAGTTATTAGGAATATGTCAAAGCCAGAGCTTCAGTAGGCACTTTGTTGGCTGACTATTACAAGAACGAAACTTTGGCATCTGAAAATGCGTACTTTTCGGAAGAAAGATGCTTTCAATTCAATGTAACCAGAAAGGGGGATTTATACTTTGGAAATGTATTCGTTGCAAGAATTCGGGGTCACTACCCTCAACCTGAACCTCTTCCAGATTTACTTACTCGGATGCAGATATATGGCACTTATATAGATATCATGTTACAACAATCGCACATATCAGAACGCTTAACGGATGATGATAAAGACAAACTTGTAAAGCTGAAGATATCAAACAATAGTGAATTAAAGCAAAATGTGAATACAATATTACAAACATTTCAGCTTATACCTTTCAAAAAATTGAAAATGGCAAGTAAAACGTATCACAAGCAAAATGATAACGAGTTGGTCAAGAAAATAATTCAAAAGTTTGGGAAGGAGTGCGTCTTAATATTGGGAAATTGGTCTGCACCCAACGTTAAACACCAAGAGCCAACTAGGAGTGCTGGGTTAATCAATATGTTTAAAAAAAAGGACCTGACTTTGTATTTGATTGACGAATACAAAACGTCGTCAACTTGTCCCACTTGTGAAGATGATATTGAACAAAAATTCAAGGCAATCAAGAATCCTAGACCTCATAAACGTGCAAAAAACCCTACAGTAAAATTTTATGGTCTGACAAGGTAAATGATATAATATACCAATGTAATATTAGTAAGAGTAATAATTGCTTTATTTTACCAAAATGTGGAAATGTCAAGTGCTCAAAAAATGAACATAAATTATGGAATAGAGACCTGGCAGCCGTTTTAAATTTCAGGAAGATCTTAATGAGCTTGAGGGAAACTGGAAAGCGCTCCCGTCCCTTTACTAGAAACTAAACGTAAATTTATTCCGTCGAAGTTATCGCTTCGATTATTTCATACAGGTAATATGGTCTTTTTATAGGAATTTAAAGCGGCAATGGCTAATACAATAATTGATGTAGGTAAGAATCTCTCTGAATTGGCAAACGTCTTTTAATTTTTAACTTGCATATACAAGATAATGTGGGATCATCTACATTAGTCTTTGTCGCATATCTAAAAATTTCTAGTGATTTTCCAAGCTTTGAATGTAAACCGTACAAGAGACGACCAATCTGAGTTTTCCCAAAGCGTTTCTAGTGTCATCTCCAATAAGAACCTTTTCTTTCCTTAAGTCTACATTAAGACAACTATATAACAAAATGAAGGGGTGGGAAAGGATATTAAAAACAACATATCAAAAGACGCGTATAAACTAAGCATAATTATATTACTTTTCAACGTATGGTGCAAATTTTAAAGGACGTTGAGGTACAATTTTTTTGATTCCCAGCTCCCAGTTACCATAAACAACAGATTGTATACGTTAACAATGTTTTTTTTTCTTCTTATTCTCAAATATTGAATCAAAGATACCTCTTGTCTTTTTACAACTATCTATTACAAGAGCCTCTAAAAAATGATGATTGTATTATATCCGCCAAGCCTTTCATCAATGGTATCGTCTTAAGAGCAGAGCACCGGCCAATACTTGAGCAATTTTTTACTATCATCAACAACCCATGCTTACACCTTTTCAAAGTTTACTTTCATACGTGAATTCATTAATGGTGCAGACTTTATTGTTGCTTTGTATATCAACATCAAGGATTTTTTTTAAAAAAAAAATAATGCATACTTCCCATTCAAACAATGTTCAATCGAGATTTTGAAAGTCATTTGCAACATGCTGTTAATACTCTACTCAATGTTCAACGTGTGTATTGACGGCTCGAGGTACAACACAAAGATTAGTTTGCCGAATGAATAAAAAGCCTATCCTGATAAAATGTCTTTATTCAGAAAAATACTAGATCATCCTCGAAAAAATTATTACTGTACTTGACCAAAAATAGATTCAATTGGTTTAAAAAAAAAAAGTTACAAAATCGTCTCAATATGAAGAGTTGGGGTGTACTACAACTGTATAAAACCCACTTTTGTGATTTCCTTTTTTTTTCTTTTTTTTTTTTTTTTACTCCAAGCTTATTTAGAATTTTCTAAAAA
>JNDS01005462.1:0-12533 GCA_000697035.1 Rhizopus stolonifer B9770
AAAAAAAAAAAAAACGGAAAAAAAATTTTTTTTTTTTTTTTTTTTTTTTTTTTTTTTTTTTTTTGCACGCATTGTTCTTTCAATTTTTTTTTTTTCTTTTTTTTACAAACAATTCTCACAAGACATGGTTCATGACTTGGGCTTTTAAATCATGATTTGTTTACATTAAATGGCTTTTTTTTTAAAAAAAAAAAAAAAAGAGAGAGACTTGGCTTTTCTGTAGCCAAGTATTTGCCAAGATCCTTCACTTTTATGTACACACAAAACAAGTATTTCTGGATATCAAGTGTATATTTCAAATAGGATAAAAAAAGTTCCGTTTCCAAGTGCAAGATCACAATGTTACTCAATTCTCACCCTTTTACAAGGAATGAAATATACAATCGTACTAAACAAAGCATGACATGAAAATCAACTTTTGTGCCTCCGTGTTACTCTTCTTCAGTTATCACGCATCCAATACAATAGTTGCACAAAAGTGGATTTCAAAACAACTCGTTTCAAAATAAAGATAATCATTCGCACAAACCTCTGAAAAAAAAAACTAAAAAAATAAAAAAAATCATTCCTGTTATGATATCTTTATTAAATTTACTTTATTTGGTTGAAACGATGAGCTTATGATGACTGATGCTTCATAGTCTGTTCTTGGGAAATAATAAAATCATTTTTTATATCGTTGTCAATCTGATTGATAAATGTAAGACTTCTTCACTATTAGTTAATTACCAAGGAAATCAAGCAAGACTATAATCCTTTGTTAACAAGAATATTTATATACACAAAAAAAAAGTTCAAAGAGTACCAAAACTGCTATTGAGTCTAACAAGGCTGCTTATTTCATACTACTAACAATTCATCATTATATCCGGAAAAAAAAAACTTGGAATTGAATGAAACAACCAATAGTTTGAACTATTGTGGAGTGAATGGAAGAGGTTATCCATTAGCAAAGCATTAATCTCAAAATAACAGGAGAAGAATTTAAAAATCAATGCATTTATTTTATCAGTGTTACATTCTTTCTATTTAGAGACAAATTCAAAAAAAAAAAAAAAAAAAAAAAAAAAAACATTACTGGCAAATGGACAAGTACTTTTGGGTATCTTTATACATTAACAAAAGCGGATGATATGTTTGTTTGCAATACCGATGGATTCTTTTGCTTGTACCAGAAAGGGAGACATTGAGAATGTTCAAGAATACTCTGGACAATGTTCAGATTGAAATACTTTTGGAAGAACTTCTTGGAAAATCAATTTAGCAAAAACAGGTTCTGCAAACGTTGTTATTTACATAATACGTATCCACATTCATATCTTTTTTTTCTCTTTCTAAGCTTCGATACATTTTATTATCGAATATCAAATTTTTTACAATCAACTTTTTTTAGACGTGGATCATAAAAAATATTACAAACAAGTCAACAGATGTTATGAATTGAACCTTATTTTTTTAAGAAGCGCTTTCAAAAACGCTACTCCTTTCTTTTCTCGAATGAGACTTTACCAAACACCACCATTACCAACGTAAGCTTCTAAAACAAGACTCCCCCTTCCCCTTCATACTTGGAAAATTTAACGCCAATTTCAAGTTATTCAGAAGAAAGATGTACAACTGAGCTTGATCACATTTTAAAAACATCCAAAAAAGTTCAAGTTTTATTGAAAGGGATTCAAACATTGAATAAGGATGCTTTAAAAAGAGGAATCACCTGTAGATCCTGTAAGGGCACATTACAAGATGTAAGCTACACTGTATAAAAATTTGACGAGCATAAGCTCTCTCTCTCTTACCCGTGCAAGATCTATAGGCTCATATGGGTTATTATGACGGCACTTACAAAAGGTAAACAACCCTTCCAAAAAAAAAAAAAAAAAATAGACTAAGACAGGTATAGGGTTGTTATTTGTAGTGATCATATACGTACCAGGGAAGAGTTAGAAGATACAGTGGTGCATGAATTAACACATGCTTTCGATTCTTTAAGAAAAGGCAAGTTTAAGAGTGTTTGTCATTTGATTGCATGTGGAGAAATAAGGGCAAGCGCATTAGGTAAGAGATATGACTCCTTTGTGTATATTAATTGTTTAGGTCAATGTTCTGCTATTGAGCCCGAAAAAAGCAAATACAAGTGCATTTGGGACGATGCTGTAAGATCAACTGAACTACATTGTGGGACTAGAATAGCAGAAGAAGTTTTAAAACAAGTCTTTTTGAACTGTGTAAAAGACAAGAGTCCATTTTAAATAAACGTTTAATTGACAATTATACTGAATCATAAGTAAACTTTCTAGAGTCAAGTTGTAGAGTCACTGGGCCATCGTTACTTATATCCACTTGCATCATTGCTCCAAATTCACCGTCTTGAATCTTGGATGGATCATAAGCTTTCCCTAATTTATCCAGGAACTGTTGATACATTATTTTAGCTGGATCCGTCTTCATGGCTCTGTGAAAATCAGGTTTGTTTCCTTTTATGGTAGAGCCTTGCAAGGTAAATTGAGACACACACAAGAGCTCAAGACCGGCATCCTTGACACCCTTTTTCCACATAGCACCGTTTTCGTCAAAGACTCTAATGTTCAAGATCTTGTTGACCATATAATCAACATCTTTCTCCGTATCGTCAGTGGCGATTCCCAAAAGAACACATACACCCTTTTGAATAGAGCCAACTACTCTACTGTCTACTGTCACACTAGCCTTAGTGACTCTTTGAATGACTGCCTTCATGTCAAAAAAAAAAAAGAAGCGTTGTGTTGTCAGCAAAATAAGTGTGCCTGGGTTTAAATTCCGAATTTATCTTAATCTCAATCTTACTAACCTGTTTTACACCTAAAACAAAGAACGACAACCACTTATTGAAATATATAAACTTTGCGATAATATTATTTCTATAGTATTGACATTTATATAGAAAAAAAAAAGACAAAAAAAAAAAATGAGTAGTTCATTTATTTTTTTTTTATTTGATAAAGTCAATAAATTTTTAATTGTAACACACTCACAATAACCTTTTTCTCTCCGCCCTTCCCTCCCCCCTTTTTCTCTCTCTCTCTTTCTTTTTTTTTCTTATTGTTTTCATGTCGAATCCAATAGCCGATACAGCAGACTATTTTGTTCAACAAAAACAACACCCACCTCTACCGCCAGAAAGCCACTATCGGCCTGCACACGATAGACCTTGGACCCGAGTACTTAACCGTATATCGTTCCTGATTCCACCGAGTCAATCTCGAACAGATGATGACTCCATTTACCACGATCGGGATACGTTTGAACTTGTTACAAGCAGCAAGTCAGGCGAGACACTCGATGAAGCCTATAGTAGTCTAACTGCTAACGAAATGAAACCAAAGAGAATAAGAGAGGAAGAAGAGATGTTACCCTCGGCTGATGACCTCTCGAGAAGAAGAATGACTTCCTATGAACAAAAAGGAGAAGATGAGACCAGCGGTTACTTTACCCATCCTTTTCCCGAAAGACGACCCATGGAAGAAAGGAACCCAGAGAACTATAAACCGGTGACAGTCCCTGAAGAAGGCCGAGTTAAGGATAAATGGGATAAGACGATGGAGAAGCTCAGGTTAATTGCTCATTTTAATAGTCAGCTGCCTGTATTGCAACCAATTCTTGGACCCTCTCATACATTAGCTACTTATTATCCACCTGCATTTGATCCTTTATTTACTGCATTTACACGAGATGAATATGGAAGAAAATTGGTAAGAATTTTTTTTTTTTGAAACTTTTGATTATATTTTGCTTACACTCTTTCCCTCCCCTTCCCTTTCTTTTCTCAACTAGCCACCCATATTATTACAGTGCATTTATGTAAAAAAAAAAAAAAAAAAAAAAAAAAAAAAAAAACCTTTTCCACCCCTATTATTAACCCACAGAATTTAGGCTACAGCAACAGACTCAGAATATATCGATGGAAATCAATGGGTGTTTCGAATAGAGCTTCAATACGGTGATGTCAAATGGACAATTCGTCGAAACATTGCCGACTTTATGGCACTTCACATCAAACTCAAAGTCAAATCGAATTTGTACGACTATGTTCCTGATCCGCCCAATTTCCCCAATCAATTATCCAACCTATTGGACACAGCCAAATCGACCATCGGTCTTTCTGAAGGCAAACAAATGTATTCGACTCGACGCTCAGATCTGACGAACTATCTTCGTGCGTTGCTTTTGCGTGCTCACGTGATTGCCAGTTACGATATCTGTGAGTTTCTGGAACTTTCAGCGATCAGTATCGTACATGACATGGGTTGGAAGGGTAAAGAGGGTTACCTCCGCAATCGTATGCATCACGTTGCACCCAAGGGATTCTTGTGTATCGCCCGACTCAAGAGACGTTGGACAACCGAATGGATCATCTTGCGTGACTCTTATATTGCATTTTGCAAGGATGCGACTTCGGGAGAGCCTACGGATGTCTTGTTGTTTGATAGCTCACTCAAGTTCGAGGTACACGAACCTCGAGTGTACTTGGGTAGCTATCATATCAAGGTCCGTAACCAGTCTCGAGAGATTGAGATCAAAGGAACCAAGAGAGAGATTGATCAATGGATACAGAGCATTCAAAAGGTCAAGAGTGAAAGTCCCTGGGTATACCATCATCGCTTTGGTTCTTTTGCACCCATTCGTCATAATGCAAAAGTAAAATGGTTTGTTGACGCTGAAAGTAATAAAGAATTTGATTTCATGTTTCTTACTTTCTCTTTTTTTTTCTTTCTTTCTTTCCTTTTGCTCATTTCTCTCTCTCTCTCTCTCTCTTTTACATATCAGATCATTTCAATGCTGTCGCTGAAGCCATTTTGTCTGCCAAAGTAGAAATATATATAGCTGATTGGTGGCTATCCCCAGAGCTGGTAAAATAGAAAGCAAAAAAAAAAAAAAAAAAAAAAAAAAAAAAAAAAAAAAAAAAAAAGTTTTAAAAGTTATACGAATTAAAAGACAAAAGTAGTATTTAAGAAGACCACCTGAAGAAAACCCGGATTTCCGTTTGGATCGTTTATTGAAACGTAAAGCTGTTGAAGGTGTAAAGATTTATATTGTCGTTTATAAGGAAATGTCTCTTGCCCTGACTATTGATTCTGTACATACAAAGCAATGGCTTCAAAATTTACATCCAAATATCATTGGTAAAAAAAAGTTCTCTCTTATTCTTATTACTCACTCTCTCTTTTTTTTATAAAGTACAAAGACATCCAGACCATAGCTTATCAAACGACACCGTCTTGTTTTGGTCACATCATGAGGTACAAGAACTATATATATACAACATCTAATAGAAATTGTGATAGAAAATTGTGGTGGTTGATAATAGATTGGCTTTTGTGGGTGGATTAGATTTATGTTTTGGGTTAGATAACAAATATATATATATATATATATATATATATATATATACAGTTAAAACTTACAGACTCATTTTTTTTTATAGACGATATGATACACATGCTCATTCGTTATCTGATTACCCTGCCGAAGGCCACGATCGTGAAGTATTCCCAGGTCAAGATTACTCAAACCCAAGAATGAAAGATTTCGTAGACGTAGCTCAATACGATAAAACATTGGTTGATAGAACTGTGACACCTAGGATGCCTTGGCATGATGTTACTTTGGGTGTTGTAAGTAATAGAATGATTAATCCATAAAAATCTCACTTTTTTTTTTTTTTTTTTTTTTTTTTCCCTTATAGGTTGGACCTATTGCTCGTGATGTTTCTAGACATTTTATTCAAAGATGGAACTTTTTAAAGAAAGCCAAGAGTATGCATCGGCGTGGTGTTCCTTTCCTGATGCCCAAGGGAGAATATGTAGCTGCAAGAGATGAAAGTAAATTTATGGGTACTTGTAAAGTACAATTATTAAGAAGCTCTGCTAGATGGAGTAGTGACATTGAAAGAGAGGTATGTTGATGTAACTAATCATATATATTTATTGTTTATCTAGCACTCTGTCTATAATGCTTATATGGACTGTATTTCACAAGCTCAACATTATGTCTATATTGAAAACCAATTCTTTAGTAAGTGTCCGAGTATGAACATACTTTGTACTAAATACTGTATCTAGTTAGTACAACCAAAGAAGACAAGCTGCTGAGAAACAAGATTGCTCAAGCACTTGTGTCTCGTATTAAACGAGCACACGACAATGGAGAAAAATTCCGAGTTTATATCATTATTCCTCTCATTCCTGCTTTTGAAGGTGACTTGGCTTCAACAGAAGCATCATCGGCTAGGTAATGACCATTCAAGTGAAAATGTAACTAAACGAATATAGGAATGTAATGCATTTTCAATATACAACAATATCGAGAGGAGGGCATTCTATTATAGAAAAATTGAAAGAATATGGCATAGATCCTGACCAATACATCAATTGGTTTAGTTTGAGAAACTATGCAAAGCTCAAAGTGCCTTCCAGGACGGACAATCCGTTTGATGATCTGAACAGAGTTCCATCCAATCAATCTTATTCAAGCACAAAGCCAGCCAAAAGTCAGGCTTCACCGGAAGACGATCGATTTAGTTATGTGACAGAAATCTTGTATATTCATAGTAAATTGATGATTGTCGATGATCGTATTGTATTAATGGGTTCAGGTAAAAAAAAAAAAGATAAAATAAAATAAACTATATCAACGAATTATACTAATCCAATGTGTAGCTAACATTAATGATCGCTCACAATTGGGTAATAGAGATTCGGAGGTAGCTCTATTGATAGAAGACACCGAAATGATCCCATCCTTTATGAACGGTAAAGAATTTAAGGCATCCAAATTTGCACACACCCTACGTATGCAACTCTGGAAAGAACACTTGGGCTTATTGAATTTTGATAAATGGTCTGAACTCCTAAAGGGAGGAGCCAAAGAAGAAAGAAGAGCAAAACATGAGCCGAATCTCTCACGACATATGAGTCTCTATCCAAGTCTGGCGAGATCTCATAATAATGCAAAGGATATCAAAGAAATCGAAGCCGATGAACCCGTAAAGATGTTAGACAGAGCCAGTAGAGTCTACAGTTTATACGATACATTCAAATCCCATCGCCATGTCAAGCGATACGACGCTGCGGCACTAGATCCGCTTTCGGATCGATTTTACAATGATATCTGGATGAAACGCGCGACAGGCAACACCATGATTTATCGTAACCTATTCCGCTGTGTACCAGATGACACCGTACATACTTACGACCAGCACCGAGCCTTTATACCAGTCGATGTGGGGCATGTGGCGGACGCGACTCTGTCCGAACCAGAGATATGTGACCAATTAGATCAAGTTCAGGGACACATTGTATTATTTCCAAAAGACTACTTAAAGAGCGAAAATTTATTGTCTGGTACTATTATTGATAGCGTCACTCCTCTTGTTATTTTCACTTAAATATTAAATAAATCAGTTGCTGTTATTCCGTTTAAACTAAATCCGTGCATCTCGTTCTTTCTCTCAATTCCTTGTATCCTTTCTGTGTTGATCTTTATGATTTCTTTGGCCTGTTTTATATTTTCGTCTAGTAATAGCTGATCTTTTTCAATCAACTCTTTCGTCTGGTCTATCGGCAGTTTGATAAACATATCGCCAAAGAATGCCCATGTCTTTTTGTCGTTTGTCTTTTCTATTTCTGACAAAGCTTCTTTATTCACGTTTTTTTTGGTATCAAAGCTGTTGACCTATTTAAACTAACTCTCGTCAATGAATCCTTTCCTTAATCGATGCTTTGGGGAAGAGAGGGGGGGGTGTTACTTTACAGCTTTTTTGTTGATCAAGATTTCTTCTGCTAAATGTTCTTTTTCAGCAAGAACTGATGTATAAAAAAAAAACGAGTTTATTTATTTCTTTTTTTTTTTTTTTTTTTTTTTTTTTTTTTTTTTTTTTTTTTTTTTTTTTTACTTTGTTCAATTTGATTTGCAATGGACATTTTATTAAAGGATAAAAAAAAAAAGTATTTTTTGTTACAGAAAGTTGCTGGTTATTTATACAGTGGCTTTTTTTTTTTTTTTTTTTTTTTCCAAACTCCACTGAGTACTTAACCAGTCAAAGGTAGTGAATGAATTATCTGCAGAACAAACGGGCGGAGAAGTTCTACCGTTCTTTGGCATTGAAATCGAAGTTTGATCTTTGCCTGAATAAAATGAAGCCATCTTACCGTAACCCTGAACGCTGATAACACGATACTGAGTGAGACCCAATAGCCAGTTCTCCATATAAGCACTATTCACACCTGGCTGCATCCTCATCCTGTTGAGCTCCTTGGGGTTCTTGACATCAATGTATTTCGCAATCTGTTCAGGCTCGATATGTTCTATAGGCAGACCGGTGATCACAAAGCTCGATGTGTCCACGATATCTTGAGGCAAGTATTTTTGAGCAGAGGCCTTGTTATGGTTCAACGAGACGAATTCTTTACGCAAATGGTTCGAATCTGTGACCAAAAAGAAGACGACATGTTTGTGATGATCTTGTCTCTTGAAGCGAGCCATCTCACCCGCACATTTCAAAAAGTGGCCCCATCTTTTCAGACCGTTCTTGTCAAGCTGTGGATTGGCCAGTGCGTTATCATCTGTTCTGATCTGAATACCGATACTCAAGATACTCTCCATTTCAAACAGACTCTTGTAAGCGTTCAAAAAGCGTCTGGAGCCAATGGTCGGACGGAACAAGAAGTCGGTGATACATCGAAAGGCGTTCTCTTTGGTCAGACCCATAGTATTGAGTATCTTTTTGTATTTTTGTGATAATTGAAAAGTACGAATGATAAAGCCTCGGTTGGAACGCACCTCGACATACTGAATTAAAAAAAAATAATTAAAATGGGCTTACAAATGGTATGTGTGTGTATTTTTTTTTTTTTTTTTTCCCACTTACGGTTCCATTCCATAAATCTTTTAGCTCAGTGTTTCCACCATCAGGAAAGATAAAATCCGTCAAATTCTTGTATTTTCTATTGAGCATGTCCACCTTTTGATATCCAAGCCATTTGTTTTCTGAGTCTGTGAATAATAATTCCATATCTTTTGGGTCGTGAGACCATTCGACATGAGGTCTTTCCCAAACATCTTCCAAAGGTAACGGATTCATTTCAGCCCAATTGAGCAAGTAGGCTCGATCGGTTAATAGGGCATAAAAAAAAGTGGAAATCATACCTAAAAAGGAATTGGTATTACGATTGAACACAGCAAACTTTTTTTTTTTTTTTTTTATTTTACCACCCATTCTGTCAGCCAATCCACCACATCCTCTGTTGCTATCCTTAGGTACCTCTATACAAAGATAAGAAACGAATTTGGGTCTTTTCTCTAAATCTAATTGATTAGGAAATTTTTCTTCCTTGTATTGTTCTAATAAGGCCATGTTCTTTTTATGCATCTTGATATAATCATCCTGCCAGTGGCCACATTCACCCTTTTCATTGTATTTCCATTCATCCGTAAACCCACCTCGACTTTCGTCATATTTCTCACAATAATCTCGGTATTCTTGATTCGAAGCATAACTGACAGCTTGTAATAATGAGATATGAGGAGAGGGTGGTGCATAAGAGCCATCCTGAGGCTGTTCGATCATGATCTTATTGGGTAAATGACAATGTTTTTCTTGTGGTGTAAAATCGGCTGGTATAAAGTCTTCATTTTCAATCCTATTTAGATCCTCTGTAATACCAGTATAGACGGAATCTATTCAAGGTTAAATGTGAGCAGTTTTTTATTTGTTGATGGAAATTTGACATTACTGGGATGAAATAAAGAATAAATGGCCATGACTATGATTGCAAGTAAACTGATTACGGTCAAAGCTTTGGCCAGCCTGTATTTGACCAATAAACTTCCATTTAATTCACTTTGTCCTGTGTGAACCCTTTGATAAGATACACTGGCTGTCATTTTGTTTTGCTTAAACGGAAGAAAAAAAGAAAAGATAATCACTCACATTTTTTTTTTTCAGTATTTGTACAACTGAAATCCGAAAAAAAAAAATGATGAAATGATTTGCTTACTTGAAAAGGATATTTCCCCAGCCCCCCCCCCCTTTTTTTTTTCTTGAAAGTCTTTCCGTATTTTCTTGTAATGAAACCCTTTCACCAATGAGTGAGATAGTCGGAGATCAAGTCTTTTTTTTTTTTTTTGTAGCACCAGCAAGATCATTACATACAAAAATTGTATAGAAAACAAGTTTATGAAAAAAAAAAAAAAAAGGTATTTGATAAGCCAAGATTAGGCGTTTTCTTCTACAGTTTGAAGGAGTTCCCAATCACCTTTAGAAGATTCTTTCCATAATGTCACCTTGTTATCGCCACAAGAAACAGCCAACACATTTCCTGATAAAGACCAACTCACACGCCAGACGACATCAGGGAATTTTTCTCCGAGAGTCTTATGAGTCCATTCGGCTTTGGGGTGTTCTTGAGTCCAGATCAAGACAGATTTGTCTTGTGAACAACTGGCCAGATAACTCTTTGGAAGTCCAACGTTAGGTGCCCAAGCAACATCTCTAACCCAATCAGAATGACCGTCCAAAGTCTCCTCTTCATGCCAAGACTTTGTATCCTCTCTATATATATATAGTTGAATCAGTAAAAAAAAAAAAGGGGGGGGGGGGGGGTCAAACGACTTTTCTCTCTGCTTTACTTGTATCCCCAAATCTTGATCAAATTGTCACAACCAGCTGAAACAATCTTTTTCATCGAATTCACATTTACATTTCCAGCTTGAACTAGACTACCGGGAATAGCAGCGGGTGCCCAAGTGACTGCATTACATCCAATTCCATGAGCGTCTATCATTTGTGTTTCCCAAGATCCATTATCTACTTTTTGTTAGTTATATATATATATACTGGATTTACCTTTATATTCATGAATAGAAATCTTTCCATCAGAAGAAGCACAAGATAAAATGGCTCCTAATTCATGAGGTGCCCAAGCAACCGAGTTGACTAGAATACAAAAGAATTTCAACACATACATATACACACAAAAAAAAAAAAAAAAAACTCGTACCTGAGGCTGTATGTTTATTGTTTTCATGAATCTTTGTCCAAATACCATTTTGTTCTTTAAAGATAAGTACACGTCCATCGTAAGCACAAGAAGCTAAGATGGTACCAAACTTAGGATGTGCCCAAGCTACTTGCCAAACAGGTGCCGTGTTACTACAAAAAGTAGAGTTTAATCGTCGTTTATATATTTATATATATTTTTTTTTTTACTCTGTAATTGTATGGGCCAATGTTTGATTTTCTCCATCCATGTTGAAAATTTTAATAGTATGGTCAGATGATGCTGTAGCTAAACGACGAGAATAATAGTCGAGTTGAGCATCATGCTACATTCAAAAAGAAAAAAGAAAAAAAAGTTAGATGACATATTTAGAAAGACGTGTTTTGTATATATATATGTCTTACAATCATGTCTTCATGGTTTGTTTCGATTGTTTGAGTTGCCTATTTAACAATATTAATTATGAAACAAAAGTTTTGAATTGTTCCTTCGCCTTACCATTTTCACTCTCTTTTTTTAAAAAAAAAAAAAAAAAAAAGAAATTGATTGAACAGTAAATTATTTGATGATTCGATTTAGACACCGCTCTGACGTGGCATAGGGTGAATGTGTAGTATGTGGGAAAAATTGCATAAAACAAGCTGTTTGAGTTATTACTCTTTCATATGAAGACAGTATACTGACTACATGTTTCTTGTCTTGATATTTTGATTTTTTCTTTTTCTTTTTCTTTTTCTTTTTTTTTATTTGAGAGAAAATGGTATACAAATATGTAATGAAACAATGCGAATATGTTACAGAGAGAAGAATAAGTCCAGAAATGTAGGTATACTGACAGCCAAACGCTTGATAGAGAAATATCCACAAGTGGAGTCAGGATAAGCTGAAACCTCCAGATGATTATTGTTGATTGAAAAATAGGGAAGCAAGCGACTTTTGAGGATACAACCAGGCTGTTTAATCGTCATCTTTTGACAGCCTTCATTGGTAGGGGAAATACCCTTTCTGATATCCCATAAAGAGACAAGTGTCTTTTGTGTGCTTTTGCCTGGTCGACAAAGAACGAGTTTTCCATGCAATACATATGCGTCTTTGACTTTAAAATAATACTGACGAGGACTGGGCGAAGTCCATATGAAGCGATTTTTAGTATCAAACGAGACATAGTACATGGATAATTCATTTCCGTTGGTAACTGTAGAAAGTTCATGGAAGTTGGTTGAAACCAAATTTAATACAGGTTTTGACTTGTGTAATTTTAATTTGAACACAAGTGCTTCATCCATTAATTCCTGCGGAAATATCAAATACAATGCACGAAATGATGTTATCGGAAGATGTTGAAAGATTTCTAAAATAATTTCAAATGGCAATTTATCTATTGTCATCTTGTTGGTTATAAAAGTGTTGGGAAAAAAAGGAGGGGGGGAAAGAAAAAAAAAAAAAAAAAAAAAAAAAAAAAAAAAAAAACATAGATCTTTTAATTTTGTGGAAAGA
>JNDS01005463.1:0-21018 GCA_000697035.1 Rhizopus stolonifer B9770
TAAATCCATATCATTAACATTTTTTATCTTGCCTTCTGTAACGGTCTTCATAACACCGTTTTGAGCTACAAACAAGTTGAACTTGTAATGCAGAGCTATGTTGTTGAAGAATTTCTTCGAAATCGCTTTCAAAAACCCTTCTCCCACGTCTAAAAGATAAAATGAGAAAACTAAGGCCAACGGAAATGGTTACCTGTATTGCTCATTGTAGCAGGTTTTGTACGCGACAGGGCTCTATCTGAGGCGTACATGACAACACAGTGAATTCGTGCTTGGTTGTACATGTCCGTCATAGTCATGGACATGTCTTCCCTCCATTTCTTCAATCTCGCCTCCGAATCCTGCGCGAAGGAAGGGCCTTCGCGTGTTTGCTCAAGTTGTTTGGCTTGAGCCTCCAGTTGGTCTCTTTGAAAATCGATGGTCTCCTTATACTCAAGGGCCATCGTCTTCATCCCACCTCTACTAATAGGACCTACAACAAGGTCAGTTATTACAATCATACTATGTTTTCGTATTTGTTCCAGCTACTTTTTTGAGCCTTCTTTATGGCTACGAACGCATTCCATGTGCTCATCTTCTTTTTCTTTGTTCTTCTGGTAATTGAAGACGTGAGAAGTTCAGGGCAAGTGATACCTGCAACGTATCTTCCGAGTTTGTTCAAAGGAACGTCATTTACGGCCGAATATTTTTTTATTTCTTCGGTAATGTTAAAAAGAAGTTGGCCTAAAGCTTCGGTTTGAAGTTCTTCAGGAATGGCAAAAGAGGAACGATTTAACATGGTCTTCTGGAAAGTTAATTTAATAGAAAGAACAGGTAATGGCAACAACAAAAAAAGTATGCGCCTTTCAAAAACTAAGTGACGTAATATATTTATCCTGAAGGAAGTTTCATAATAATTTAGCAGAGAGAAATAGCAGAGAGATATAAAATTTAATAGCAGAGAGAGATATAAAATTTAATAGCAGGGAGATATAAGATTTAATAGCAGGGAGATAAAGCATTGATCTTGAAGTGGGTAGGATTTTGAAAAAAAATGGCTGTGACTGTCAACATCTACTAAGGTATTTTTATCTTATATCGCCGGTTACTAGGTGTTATAATTAAGTATATGAGTGTATTTCTTGTCTAATAAGTAATTTTTCGGAGATAGCCAGTATTCCATTTTCCATAGTGAACAATAACACACTTGTCATCTTCTTGCGTTTGCAATAATAATTTTTTTAATACTTCTGCAATTAGTAGTAAATTCCATAAGTATCTTTATAAATAACTTACGATTGTGATCGCTGCATCATTACATAAACTCTAATTTCGAGATTGTAAATGATAAAATCTTTTCTTGGTTGAAATGGTGCATATTGAAAGAATATATCGGCTCAATTGAGGGGGGGGGGGGGACTATTATAAATCATTATAACAATTGAAGGAATGCAGACTATCAGTTACTTTGTCTAAATGCTCATATTTTATTGTTACTTTAATTAATCAGCCGTTTTTCGAGCCTCGTTCAATTACCTTGATTCTTTATATATCTTATTCAAGAATCTTACCTCAGTTACATAGCTCATGTATATATGTGTATAGTTATCTTTTATATACTTCACGCCCTTCCTTTGTTTATACAAATCATAGTTTAAATGGAACATTACATATTTTTTATCTCTTGTATTGAAGAAGTCAAATTATGGCATACAGAAACCAAATTCAAAATTAATAAATGTCCAATCTACCTCTAAAGTCTTTGTAGCCCTTAGAGAACATCATAAATCACCATTCCCAGCTCTTCTTGATGACAGGAAGCTTTTCCTGCAATTCATCACTGGATATTCTTCAAGGTGGTCTGAGAAAGATCCGGCACTTCAACCACGAGTGGGAAATGTTGTACGCGACAGTGGTCTATGTAGGACCCGTGAGTTGATGGGTATTCCGCTCTTATGTACGAACAGGGTCTTAAACAATATCATCCAAAAAGCTACTTGACTAGTTATTATACAAATTGTCATGATATGATTCACTATTCCAAAAGCATTTTAGCATAATATAACGCTCTAAATAAATCTCTTCTGGACGCTTACATGTATACTTTCATTGCAGATTACTTGTTGTGTTGTGAAGCCTCGGGAAGGAGATTGAAGTTATCATGAAAGTTATATATAAAAAAGAACAAATAAACATCAGACCTCTTTCTTAATCCATGTAGTTTGGTATTTTAAGGAGGGTATTAGATAAACTAAAATATTACAGGTCTATTAGAACAATAAAGAATAACGCACAGATTGACTAGAAAAACCACCATTTGGTTTTTGCACTTTTTAGTACGCTGATTGTCATTTTGTAATCCGCCATTTGAGACCGTAAACACTGCACATTAAAAAATTGGGTTTGTACGAAAATTTTATTAGGAAAACTCCGGTTTATACATGTACGACATAATCATAGATAGTAAGAATTAATACAATAGGGAAAAGAGAAAGGAAGGAGGGATATTATAAATAGTAGGAAGTAAGGTTCTATATACATAACAGCGGTTCAGATTTAAGCAATGTTTCGCTTTTTTCTTGATATTGTTGTAAAAAATCGTTTTAATTTCGTATTGGGCTTCTCTTCAAGTGGTACCGACAAGTTGCTATTGTTCTCTTGACTATTATTTGATAACAATGAACGGCCATCCATAGTATGAACTAGTTCCGTGACGCATTTTGATGAACACGTTGATGTAGATGAAAATGAAGCTTTTGAAGGTGATAATAATACAGGCGAATGAACATTGGTTTGATCAAAGTAAATATCAAAGTGTTCTGTAAATCTTGACATTTTTTTTATAGCCGGACCTAAAAGAGGTAGAGGAGAAGAAGAACAAATAATCGATCAGAGGCGTACCTTTATACTTTTTGAACTTTAAAGTTATAGGATCCTCGATTAACTGAACTCCTCTTTAGGGAATTATATCTTTATATAAAGAACTCAGTTTGGATCCGTTGCACAGTTTATCGTGCTTCTAGGCTTTGGCTGAAAGCATTCAATTTATTCTCTTTCTTTATATATATTTTATCCTCAAAAAACATATTGACTACCCCCAAAAAATATCTTTTTACTGCTAATTAGGCTGCCTTTTTCCTGTTTAAATATAAAACATATTTTTCTAAACACAAAAAAAAGGGGGTAAGCATTCTGCATGCTTTTTTTAGGTGTAACAGATCCCTGTTGAGCGGAATCTGATTACATGTTCGCGTGACTGCTAAACCGAACGGACATGTTTTACACGTGTGCTTAGTGCATCTTAACCAATCAAATATTCCGATCGTCCTTTAATTAAAACATCGACTGCAAAGCTCAACAAGTACACCATTTCCTGAAATAGATTGCACAACCACAGAAAGGCTTTTGCATACACTATTTTCGCATAGTTAATGAAAAAGTTACACACTTTTAAACTTGTCAAACCTCATACTTTCAGAAAATATCTTTGCATATGCTACCAAGATAAATTGGCACAGCTTATGACATTTGATTGTTTTATGCAATCAAAGGCGACAGACAGTTGATAATTGAAACTTATTACTACAATATGCACTATGAAACAAAAAATTGTATAATTTTACTACAACCTGAGTATAATCCTACAATTCAATGTCGAAATAGATTTCTTTGTGAATTGTTCGAGACATCGAATTAAGCCAAGGATTTGATACAGTAATTTTTAAACTTTGATCTTCTTTTTCGCGCGGCAATTCCGCACTTAGCTTATAATAAACTTAAATATCAATATAATTTGTGCAAAAAAAGAACATGAACATGAACATGAATTTGAATTTGAATTTGAACAATAAAAAACTACCAAATCCGATTGTTTACAATTAAACAACTTGGTCGTTTCCGACCAAAGATTGACTTAAACAAATTTTAGGTATTTCTTTGTGACTTGAAAACAATAAAACTATAATCACCACTTGGTCGAAATCAAACAACTTGTCTGCAATCAAATAATCCATACGCCGTAGTGTTTGAATGTATTGCAGAATAATCCGATTTCTAGAGTAACTTAGCTTATTCGTTAAGAAGAGCCTTGTGCCATTCATGATGTGTATCACTAGACTAGAGTATTTGTTAACCATATGGATTGAGATATGTCAGGATGGTATGATCAAGATAATTGTTTAATAGCTGATCAAGACATTATCTGTATTCAGTCTTATAATATTTCAATCAATATTTACTCATTCACAACACGATCACCTGTCTTGTCAAGGCCTTGGTGTGATGGGTTTTTCTCCTTAGTGCCAAGGCTTCCATCCTTCTGACTTGTCGTCACCCGATACTACCATTAGTCAATTTTGAAAGAGTCTATGTCCTACACCTGCGCTTCCCAAGTTCAAATACGACATCTCTTCTCGGTCCTGGAATTTGATCGTGGTATTTGGCTCCGTCTGCTGCACCAAAAGATCTCTTGTCGATTTACTTTACATCATACCATACCTACCATTTTACCTCGACCATCTGTCCCATCTGTCATCAAGAAACCGAGTCGATCACACATTTTGTTTACGCGTGTCCTTCGAAATTCGTCATTTGGGATTACAGTTGGCACAAATATTTCCATTCGCCTTTCAATCTTTTTGCAGCTAGATCAAGCTTTGTTTGGTCTTTATCTTGATTCTCCGTTATTTTTATTTCATGCTTTGGATAAGCCGTCTCCCTTTCAAGTGCTCGCGTGAACGTTGCTTTCTATTTGGTAAGCTCATTGGAATCAAGTTTTTCTCTCGTGGTCCTTTTGTTTTCTCTCTCATTACTCACGATTTGGAAAAGCAGATAAAGACTTTGATTACCGTAGCAGATCGATTTTGTATAGTCGAGTTTTCCCTCGGTTAATTTTAAAAACCAGGCATATTTTTGTCATTATACATATATCTTATTCAACATCAATAAAGCACATGTTTATTTTGGAAATACAAAGGCGCAAAGGATTAAAAAAAAAAAGAGAGAGAGAAATGTGCCGTTATATACTAAAGCACAGCTTATATACTTGGAGATCACCCGTCTAACTTCTAAACGTTTTTCTATAGTAATAGGTTAATGCACAGAGTTAAAGAAAAAACAAAGAATCAGAAATCGAGCATGTTAAATTTAATTATCTTTCTCATGAGATTAAAATTTTGAATGGTATCTTATTTTTTAAAAAAACTGAAATTAATGATTTTTTTTTACAAATGAAAGTTACTCAATCTGATGAAGAATATATTTCAAAATATACACAAGGAAGCTGGTACTCTCAATTTACTTCATGGACTTGGACATGATACAAGTTTCAGAGAAAAAGCTAGGTCTGGGTTTTATATCAAAAGTGCAGGTTTTTCCATGCGCCTTTGCACCGTAGTGATATTACAGAGATGTTATTGCTCATTTTTTCAACGATATGGTTTGCTATTCTAACCATAGCACTACATGAGAGAGTAATACGGAGAAATATTTATTTATTTTCTTAATTGTGTAATAGATCCTGTATAGTTTTTCCTTTTTTTCAACTCCTCGATTTTTTTTTTTCAAAAATTTTAATTATATTATCTATCTCTTCAATATTTCTTTTTGTCATCATGTTAAACGCATGATGTTGAGGTAGTTGTTAAGGTTGTTGTTGTTCATTACGCCGCACCTTATCACCAGATTTAGTGACATCTTGGAGACATTATGCGGCGTAGTGGTTGCTGTTGTTGTTGGGGTTCAACAACAGACACTGGTGAGACAGTGGAGAGGTGGAAGTAGACAGGGGGTTGCGTATAATGCACAGGTTCTCCTTTATCAAAAATCGGTAAAAGGATATTTTTTTCTTCTCCGAGCGAGGCCATATCACGGTTGTAATATCTTACTGATGCGCACCCATCGCTATTAGAGTGCACAAACATATAACTTAAATAATGGGATGTTAATAGCAATTATAAAAAGAAAACTCATTAGCCTTACTCTGACCCAGATTTTTATAGGTATGAAGTATTCCATTCCCTTCTCGAAACAATTCTTTTAAATCTCTTGATTCTAAATACAGGAGCATTGTGGTATTCATGCTTATTTGTGTAAAGATAGGAAGAAGAACAATTAAATTCGTTTTACTTATGATCTCGCATTTTAAGAGGTGTTTAAAATTAATAACTAGGAAAATAAATTACGTAGGTACACACCATAGTCATTACCTCTACTGTAGTAGAAAAAATTCTTTTATTCTAATGGGGATAAGCTATAGGATGACGTGCAATGTAGAGCTACAGTGAATTATGAAAGAAATAAAAAAATAACAAAATGTTGTAGATTTACAACTATCTTCTTTGAGTTGAAAATTTTTGATTTAGATAATTTTGATTGTTTTTATTTCTGTTAATAGCCTCCATGATCATGTTTGCACCCTGTTCAACTTGTGTAAGCTCATCATCAGTTAACAAGTATGTGGTTTCTTTGTATGCACGGTATGTTGCTAACAAATCAGCGATCTTGTTTATTAAATTGTCGTTTTCTTGGTGACTAGTAGTGGATGATTCTTACTCCTCAGTAATGTTTGTTTCCTGATTAATCTCAGAAGCTATATTAATATTGCTAATTAGTGGACAAACACTTATACTTAAATTTTACCTACCTTGGTAAAGTTGAATCGTACCTTTGAAACGGTGAGGAAGGTACATATGCTTACATGCAATTCTGTTGTATTCAAAGTCTTTACATGTACATTTAACCATTTGATTGTTATCGACTTCAAATTGATAGGATGTTATTGTTCGTAAAGAATTGTACTGAGTAAAATGATTCATTTTCAAGCTATATCATATTTTCAATTGATTTTGAATTTATTGCCTCTGCTGATATTTGTCTGGTTCTCATTTGTCTTTGTTCAGGGCTCATTCTACCAATACTCAATATCAATCTCTTTACGCTGTTTTGGTAGTTGTATTCAATATCCTTCTCAAGAATTAAAATCAACCTATCAACTCTTCTACTTTGCTTTCTTCGCAAATATGTTGTTTTCAGTTAATTATGCCAAATTTCAACGTAATTATTGGTTTCCATATTTTTATAAACTTCTATTTGGTAGCAAGCTGTCCAACGCATAAACGCGTCATTGTCAAAGTAGTAAGTTTTTAAATAGCGGATCAAACTAGTACACTCGCCATATTACTGAATAAAAGCTGCTAGCTTTGCCGTAAATACTAGTTTGCTTCGTTCCCACATCATTGATTTTAAACTTGTGATAATTGCTTTGTGTACAAAACCATTATTGATTGAGCTTCCAGTCTTGACATACTCTTTTATCTTACCCATCCATGTACGAGCTACGTGAAATAAATACCACTGTACCTGAGCTTATGGGTATACCTCTTTGATTGTGTTTAGTTCAATGTTTGATATATCAATAGTGACTTTTAACACGTTGGTACAACCATTATTCTTCAAAAGAGAGGAATTAGATTAGGGGATTAACGGAATGCTCCGTTATAAAGCAAAAGGCAACCGGACAATCTGTACCAGTCTTGGGATAGCGGACAACAACAATATAAAGTAAGCATTTCTCAATATTAGTCGTTTTATGAGTTGCATCCAAGCATAAATATGGAGATTGAATAAATATGTTTCGCTTTCATGGTGAAAAAAAAGTTAAAAGTAAAGTAGGTATCAAAGTGGTCGCCAATGAAGGTCAAATAATAGTCGTCTTGCAATTCTTGTAACCATAATTTGATAGATTCTTTTTGATCCATTGCACGTCTATAAGGTTTTTCTTGAAGAGTTTAGATTAGAGTTAGAGATAACGATAGTGATAATATACAACGATTACCCTTACAAAAGGTGACATGCTAACTATTTAAAATAAGCCATCATTCAAAGCACACTGGACAATTTGTTTTTGCATTAACCAACAAAATTAAACCTTGTCTTTCGACAATTATGTTTTACTATAGCCGCCAATTTGATTTTTTGCAACCAACAATTACTTTTTTTGTAATCGACAATACATACCAGCCAAATTGTATTCAAGCAGGCACACAAAGTATGCGAAAAGTAGTTTTAGACATGTAAGTATCTGATTCTTAATTTTCGAAACATATAGGTTACTCATTATTTTATCCTAACTTTGGAATTACAAACCTCAAAAATAATGACATTGTCGCATTCCGGATCTAAATTTAATCACACAATTTGAAGGACAAGAATAATATAATTTCGTCGTTGAAATAAAAACAATCTAATACATAAAGACGGTGAAAGACAACCGAAAAAAAATTCTGAATTTGTAGAACTTGTAAATCAAATAAAAGACAAGCTTGATATCATGAAAGAAGAAACCGTTTGCTTCGGTCTTCTTTTTCAAAGCAATATCAATTAAACACGGCAACATATCGCGTTATTAATCTTATTTTGATGAATCAGGATACAGCTGTTATCTGTTCTCTTTGAATCTTGTTTTTCTTAGGTTTTATCGGTTGACTCTTCTTGACATTGTTTACTTTCCTCGCATTTTACATAGATACTTGCTTTAAAGCAGCTATTGAATCAGAACACTTTTTGCAAGGACTTAAATGAAAGTTATTTCATTTATTTTAGCAAAAGTGGAGTTCAATCTGATCTGTGCCTTTTTTTTTTTTTTTTCGAAATCTGGGATTGAAATGTTTCCAAAAATTGTGGCCAAAATCTGACAGTTTTTTTTTTAAAAAAAAAAGACGGACGGTGAAAAAAAAAAAAGATCTCTTTCCCTATTAAACATACTGAATATGCAAACAGCCGCCAAGATCTTTGTCATTTCTGGACCTTCAGGTTCTGGAAAATCTACTTTGTTGAAGAAACTTTTTTCTGAATACCCTTCTACTTTTGGGTTCAGCATCTCACGTAACTTCATTACTTGGCTTACCACTCATGTCTAACTTAAAAAAAAACTGAATAGACACTACACGTAAACCTCGCCCAGGAGAAGTAGACGGAAAAGACTATCACTTTGTTGAAAAGGAAAGTATGACTGACGAAGTTAAGGCTGGCAAATTTATTGAGAGTGCCACATTTTCTGGAAATATGTATGGTAAAGTGCAACAAGTAACGAAAATCAATAATTGAAATTTTGCTTTTAAACTAGGTACTTCTATTAAGGCTGTTGAGGATGTTGTTGCTGAAGGAAAGGTCTGTATGCTCGATATCGAAATGCAAGGTGTGAAGCTTGTCAAAAACACATCTTTGAACCCCAAGTACGTATTCATTCGACCACCTAGCTTTGAAGTGTTAGAGCAACGTCTTCGTGGACGTGGAACTGAAAAGGAAGAAGCCGTTCTTGCCCGTTTATCTGCAGCCAAGGAAGAAATGGATTACGCCTCAACCCCTGGAGCTTACGATAATATTATCGTAAACGATGACTTAGATAAGGCCTACGAAGCTTTAAAGAAAGCCATTTTTATTTAATAGACCTAGAATCTTTTTAATTGCATACACTATTATTTCATCCATATACTTTACTTCGCAATAAAAAAAAAAGGTGAATATTTTATTGAATATTGTTCACATAAGGAGCAATATACACATACCAATCTCTGATTTTTTGTTTGTTATAATAACACGTAAACAAGCCCCTCTTTTTTTGGTGGCTGGAGAGCGATCAATTGGAGGCTTGGTTAGGATAGTTTACAACGTATTATCCCATTTGACCTTTTTGTGAGATGAGATAGTGTTATCTTTACTCTGATTCAGAACTGTTGTCCTTCAAAACTAAGCATAGATTCATTTCTCTAAATTGGGAGACATATTTATCGAAGTTGGATAAAAAAAGAGATTAATAACTGAATTTATCTTTTATAAAACTAAGCTGATAAGTGACCGTGATAAAGATAAAGATTGGAACTGAATATACCATCTGTTTAAAAAGTTTGAAATATTTAACCATAAGAAAGAAAAGCCGATACACATCTCTTATACGTATATGAATATATAACTGATAGTACTGTCAAATTCTTTTATTGAAAAAAGTTAGACTCACAAGTAGGAATGAGTGAAGTGGACACATTCAAAAATACATTTAGAACAAAATAAAATAACAATATTCATTTGTTGTACTAATGGACTCTTTCTACTTTTGAACAATTTCATCTCCTTTGCATATTTCTTTATTTTACTTTTGCATCAAAAATGGGCCATTAATTTTCGGATAAAACGTAAAAAACTATGCTAACATACGGAATAAAATTACACTCAAATCTCAGAAGCTAATGGAATATTCGACTATTACAAAGCAAGCCTTACTATAGCAACACGATAAGTAGGAACGATCCATCTCTGTAAGAATTAAGTTCAAAATAATGCCTTTGCTTTTTTTCTTTTCTTTTTTTTTGCATGTATGATGTTTTCTTGAATAAGATATACAGTTCATCGTACATATACTATTGAAATGTCTATTCTCGCTTTAGTCTTGTCAACCCAACTTTCTTCCATGGAAACCTCAGGAACAATGAGCTTACAAATAGTGACTGTGGCTTGTATAATTTTTCATTTTGACATCAATGCAAAAAAAAAAAAAAAAAAAAAAAAAAAAAAAAAAATGGTTCTTTTATTTTTATCAATATGTCTTTCGCCAAAGCCGAAGAGTGTCTTGTCCTCGGTTCTGAATACTCCTCTTCTGACGACAAGTTCAGCTCACTTGTATCCGACATTCAAAATGGACAATATACTAAAGTTATAAAGAACAGCACCGTCTTTCAAGATGCTCAAAGCGACACTTTAACCGAATCAGGCGATATTCAACAATGGACTAGCAACAGACTTTTGTCATTAAACCTGGAAGATGAAGCAAGTCGATTTCAAGTATTAGCCACAGGCATTGCTTGTCTCAACAGTTTTGTTCAGCTCAACTGGACCGGTCCCATGTTTTCCTTTACAGTCTCCGAGTTATTTTTAAGCGAGAAGCACGAAGAACTTGAAGCAAAGATTCACAAGGCCTGTCTTAAGTCTCTTTCTGCCGACAGTGAAGAAGTCTATCACCTTTCGCAACAACTTGGATTATTAGCCATCGCCCTTGTTTTATTAAACGCTGTTTGCAAAGACACTTTGACTGGATATTTCTGGACAATGCGAGCTACCTTTATCCAACAGCAGCTTTTAGATGAATTTACAGGCAGTCTTCAGGACAAGCTGATGGCCTTGTCTCAAGAAAGCGGTCAAGCTCTTGAGGAGTACAAGGAAACCGGTAGCCGTCATCTCAAGATCCGTCATCAATTGGAAACCGGTTTGATTCACAGTTACTTTGGACAAGATAAAGAATCAGTGCAAAGAATGGAAGCAGCCCAAAAGGAATCAGGATTCACTTGGTCTCTTACTGGTTCTCTTGGTCGCCGTACAAAGTTCCAGACCTTTGATATCACACAATTGGTTGTTTTGGCCGAAAGTAAAGATCAAGAAAAGATGGACAGCGAGGCAGCAAAACCAGAAACATTGGATTTAAACGATGACACTGTGTTGGAGAAAATTGCCTTTACAGAAAATGAAAAAAACGAGGAGGAAAGTAACAAGCGACATGGCAACTTGAATGTGATTGATCAATGTCTTTTGCTTGCATTCTGTTTAAACGTAAAGAATACCAATCCTGATCACGGTATTACTTCAGAGCAAATGGTCCCTTACGTGACTCGTGTGCTTGAAAATGCCAACAACTGGATGGTACACACTATGGGCCTCCTGTTACGTTCTCGTCTAGAAGCACACAAGGGCCGTACAGTAGAACGTTCTGCTCTCCAACTTCAAGCACTTGTAGATCAAATCAAGGTAGAAGACTCTACGGTTGAAGAACGTCTTGCTTATTTCTACGATTTGCTGTTGCCCAGCAAATGGGAAATGGAACGTGAGCTGGCTCGTCGATTTGTTTCCCTTGGTATCCTTCGATCTGCTGCAGATATATTTGAAAGACTTGAGATGTGGGAAGATGTTATTTCTTGCTACCAAATGATGGAAAAGCCACAAAAGGCTAAGCAAATCTTACAACGTCTTATGGATGAAAGTCCCGATTCTCCTAAATATTGGTGCATCTTGGGTGATCTTGAAGCTGAGCCTGCTCACTGGTTAAAGTCTTGGGAAATATCTAACCACCATTATGCCCGTGCCATGCGTAGTATGGGTTCCTACGAATTCAAACGAAACAATTACGAAGCTGCTATTGAGTGTTATCAAAAGGCTCTTGAAATCAATCCACTCTTTGAAGGATCCTGGTACATTCTTGGTTGTGCTGCTATGTCTGTTGAAAACTGGGAAGTGGGTGCCCGTGCCTTTCAACGTGTGGTTCTTTTGGATGATGATCAACCCGAAGCTTGGAACAACTTGGCCAGTATATACACAAAAATAGATAGAAAGACAGATGCCTTCCTAGCACTCAAGCGTGCTACCAAAATCAAATTTGACAGCTGGAAAATGTGGCAGAATTTGTTGTTTGTGTCGATGGATGTTGGTCAGTTTGCTGACGCTATTTACGCTATGCAACGTGTTGTTGAACTTCGGTGGGACAAGTCTCGTGATAAGGCTGTGGATGTTGGTGTGCTCCGTATGATGATAGAAAGTGTGATTCAAAACTGGAAAGATCCTCACGATAGAGACTGTGTTCGTCTGGCCCGTCATGTTCAACGTCTTTTAGAAGAAGTGATCCTCAGCAGAATCACAAACTCACCAGACATTTGGATGATTTGTGCAAAATTCTACTTGTGGCAACAACGATATACTGAAGCTCTTGAGACATCTGTTAAGGCTTACCGAGCTGTGATGCACGATCCCCGTATTGAAACTGAAGAATCTATATTTGAAGATGTTACTACTGTTGCTCTTGAAACTGTAGACATGTATGAAAGTCTGGGTGATAAAAAACAGGATGGTGCCCCTGTATGTTCGGATTGGCGTTATCAATCACGTCTTATAGTTAAAGGCCTAATGGGAAAAGTTAAAGATATATTTGAAGATACACCATCATATGAGCTCTTAAAAGAGCGTATGGAAGACCTCAAGAATGCTTAGATTATAAAAAAGAAAAAGAAAAGAAAAAAGAATAAATGTACTATATTAGATATCATAGCCTTTGCTTCAATTTATTTACAGTTTTTTTTTAAAAATCAATCTCTTCAACTGATTGCTTGTCTTTCAATCTACCAAACCCCATAGTTGCGTGTACAAAAACAGGAAAACCTCGATTATGAAAGGTTTATGGCATAGTTTAAACATTACTAAATGCAAAACGATGATTTTTGTATTTATTTTTCTTTTTCAAATTTTTCTCTAACTTTAGAATAATGCTCAAGCTCAGTAGCCGAGACACTTGGAATAAGTTCATCCAACGCCTTTATAAAATCAATCTCTTCTACTTGTACTGCAATTTCGTCTGGGGTTACCAGATGTGAAAGATAGTATTGTGAAGTAACTGGATCTGGAAGATCTGGCCTTTTTTCTTCATTCAATTTGTTCACTTTTGTTTCAATAGATTCAGCGACTCGTGTCATGGCTTTCAACATAGAATCAGAACAAAGTGCATAAAAGTCTGCACCCGTATAATGGAATGGACATCGTTCAGAAACTCTACTAAGATCAAGATCAGGATGAAGGCGGAATCTATCAAGAAAACTAATGAGCAAAATTGTTTGAATATAAACAAACCTACTTTCTTGTCAGTGCTTCAATAATTCTCAATTGTGATTCATGATCTTGACTCACACCCAAGTAGAGTAATTTATCGAATCTAAATGAGCGAATATTAGCTTAGAGCTTTATTTTTGTATCCTTTCTTACCTTCCAGGACGTAGTAATGCAGGGTCCAGTAAATCTGGTCGATTGGTTGCTCCTATTACAAACACGTCGCCTGCTCCAGCATCTTCTCCTCCTTCTCCCATACCGTCTAACTCAGCTAGCAATTGACTTACAATACGGTCCATAACACCCCCAGAGTCTCCCTTTTCACCACGCTTGGGCGCAACAGAATCCAATTCATCAAAGAAAATAACACAGGGTTTGGCATCGCGAGCACGTTGAAACACTCTTCGAACATTTGCCTCAGACTCACCAATATACATATTCAAAAGTTCAGGTCCTTTCACAGAAAAAAAATTAAGGGAGCAGGAAGTAGCGATAGCCTTAGCCAATAAAGTTTTTCCGGTACCAGGAGGCCCATACAAAAGAATACCACTTCTTTTTTTAAGCCCTGCCCCAAACAACTCTGGGTGTTCAAGTGGGAGTTGGATAGTATCCAAAATATCGTCCTTTACATGAGCTAAGCCTCCAACATCATCCCAAGTAACATTAGGGATCTATCATTAAAAATAAATGTAATTAATGAAAAGCTTGTAATGTTTTACTTTGTTTTGCTAAGTTACCTTGGGAGCACCGATAGAATCAGAATAGCTGGCCCGTGCTTCTCCCAAAGCGGCATCAAAATCGGTAGCTGTCAGTGTAATGCCAGCTGCATGGATGTCTGAAGCCGTTATCGCGCTCGTATCGGGTGAATTTGTCGAACCTTCTGCTTCCAAATCATCTGTCTTGCGATGGCTAAAAAAAAACGAGTTAAAAGACATATTGTTCACGACTTACGGTTGATTATAGTTAACCTACATGGCACAATCTACTCGCTGTAAAGAAAGCACACCAGCTCTTCCCACCAAATCAATCAAATCTTTAGCTACTAATGCAGCTGTTTGTGTGGCTAACTCAGACAAAGAGACGTCTGGTGATAAAGGACTGTTGTATAGTATATTAGTAAGCATTTGTAAACGCGTCTTTTCATCTGGCGCTTGAATAGCCATTTCGTGTCTGAAGCAAGACAAAACACTAGAAGGTAAAGTATCAATATCCCCGGTAGTTGCAATCACCATAACAGGATATCCAGTAGTTGTATGAGTTGAGTTGACATTTTTTATACAATTCTCCAAAACTGTGGCTAACAAAGGTTCTAATACAATTTGTCAGAATATATTACTTTCTCTCCCCCCCCCCTTTTTTTTTCTTTACCTTGGCCGGACTCAACAACAGCACTTTTCTTTGCAAGTCCTTCCATATGCCTTATTAGTACTACACAAGGGGCAAGAGCAGCTGCTTTATCAAATTTGGCTCTCAGGTGTGCTTCGGTTTTTGCATCGGTATCGGATAAGATGTCATAAATCGAAAATTCATAAACATGAACACCAAGGGCCTCTGCCACTTCCTTTACTAATGTACTTTTTCCTCCACCTCGAGGCCCATGGAATAAAGCATTGCATGAAAGCTCAAAGTCAAGACCAACAAAGTGTAGAGATGATGATACCAGTTCATAGATTTGATTGTATGTAGAAGAGCTTGATCTTATTAAGGGCAGTTGTTCCAGAAAATTGTAGTAGTGTGAAATATGCCCTACAGGCACTCGTGAATATTCAACGCCTGTCTGGACCATTTGTGTCTTGCTAGGAACAATTCGGCGCCCAGATCCATAGTAAGAAGGATGGATTTGAGTGTTGTTTTCATCACCAAGATTAAGATGAATAACTTTAAAATAAGCCAAACCAGTTGGCTGTTCATAGGATTTAAAGCAAGAATCGTCATCTGAAGACTTTAAGCGAGTACTGTCTTCGTTGATAGGAATAGTTATCACGTCATCTTTACATACTATACGTTCTTTTTGTTCAAACCACTGCTTTAAAGAATCAAGACAAGTTGATTGAAGTGCTTTATCCATGGATGTTGGAGACGCGATACGAGCTATAGTCACTGCCGGGGAAATAGGAGCGCCATCAGAAGGGGGATTTTCTACTCGAGTGATTGTTACTTTTGCATTATCTATTTTTGCTGGTGGGATAGGGAGCTCAAGATTAAAGTAAAGCGCTGGGGGCATGTATATAGTATCTCTAAGATAAGAAAATGATCAGCGATAAATGATCATAAGCACATGAAAAAATCTTACCTATCCTCCCAAGCATCTTCTACTCCATAAGCCTTACATAACCTAGACTTTTTGGGTTCATTCGCGCTGACAAGGACCCAATCCCCGCTAAAGATATTACATTTTGCCAAATCTTTTATCTCCATAAATACACGGCTTTCATCGTCTTCTTGGGGATTTGGTAAAGGACACAATCGTGCTTCGGGCCATTTCTTGTCCAGCATTTTTACAGAAAATTCTTGAGGTTCAATAACATTGATTCCTTGTCGGGAATTCAACACGTTGAAAGAGACGGACGACAGCGTGGAGAGGGATTCCTTTGATTTTTTTCTAGTATTTGGTTCTGGTAAATCAATTAACAAAAACCTAGTGCGCTCTGACGAGTAGATGTAGCCTTGTTTTACTGGGTTTGTCATCAATATTTTGTAGCAAAGTCCTCCTTCAAACTCATATTGACCAGAGCTTCTAATTATTTTTTCCAAAAACAAAGTTGACAAAGCCTTTTGATCTGTTAGAGCTTTTAGCACTTCACATATTATTGTATCGTCTTTCTTTACCTTTTTGCGCAAAATCAAATGACTTTTTGTTCAACGCACCTATAATAACTTCATCCAATTCTATCAGCTCCACTCTTTTGATTTCAACCGTGCAGTCCGCGTTATCTTGCCAAGGCTCATCTTCTGTCTCTTCATTATCTCTTACTTCGTCCAGTTGAGATAACGCGTCTTCGCCATAAATTGACTTTATTATATAGCTGCTGATATAGACTGTTCCTTTCCCTTTCTACACACATGGGCATTAGGTCAACATTCAAGCGTTTCTTTATTGTTTAATTACCCCTTCCGTCGAAGACTTACATCGTGCAAGAAACGACGTCAAACTTGACTGTGAATTCTTATTATTTACAGTTAGGTTTTTTGCTAGACTTGGTAGTGTAACTGAAACTGCAATGTGTTCTATACATGTGATGGGAAAGAAATGTTATTTCTTTAGAAATACAACCGGGCCTTGTTTAACTTACCTCTATCTAAATCAGTTGACGCAACGAGATTCCATAAGTCTTTCGAGACGCTTATCCATTGGTCTTCTTTACTATGAACTAAACTTAGGTTGGCAAACGTCGATACAGTCATTAGGTTGATCAGGGGAAAAGAGAAAAGGGAATTGTAAGCTTTTTTACAGGTTTAAGATTCCGCATGAATTACTTTGGGAAAGCATTAAATTATCAAAAAGCATTACAAATTTTATTTAAAAAACTTTATGAAAGATGGCCAGGAGTAATGGCAATGTCATTGGTTTTGGAAACCGCATTTCAAAGATTCTTCTAAAACTTTCGAATGCTCTTGATTTTTTTTACGTTCGTTAGTTATATATATATATAGCAGCAGTTAACATATTAGAATATTTCCAATGATGTCTAAGTATTCAGTACAATGAAGGGAAGATTGAGCGATATTTTGACTGTTACTGGAGTTGGAGAGAAGGGAAGATAAAGAGGTACAAAGAGAGGGATATATTTGTAGTTCTATTTACCAGAAACATATTCTTGCAAATCTCGGAAGAATAGGAAGACAAACAACCATTATCCAGTTTAATGATGTAGGCGGCATTATCCTATATGCATTTTAAATGACACTTGCTTGACTCCAGGCTTGACTCCGATTTTCTTTCTTAGGTACCCATATCTTGGTAAAGTATTCAATAAATGTAGTATATTCTTTATATTTGAGGGGGAAAAGGTTGGGAGACAAATCAAATTCTTTAATGGTCTTGGCATGCATCATGTTGTTCAAATTGGAATGAACATTAACACGAAGTTGCTCTGTATCTTCAGTAGCTTTATCAATTTTGATATATATATTTTTTTTAAAAAAAAAGGCGTACTCTCCTCTTTTGTTTACATATGGGTTTCCTACGCACGCTTGATATGCAATGGTATCGTAATACTGGAACTTCATTTTTAAAAACTTTTTTTATAACATCAATTTCAATAGGAGAACAATCAGTCATAATAGTTTTAACCTTTAAAACAAATGTTGTTTTTAACTATGCAAACCATTTTTTTTAAAGATAGGAATGCCCTCCTTGCCATTAAAAAAAGCGAACGGAAACATCTTTGTATGCTATGAGACCCCTTACAACAATGATATATAAATAGCCACTTTCAAAGGGATTGTTCAAGGTTTTTCGGGTTGAATCGACACACTATTCTTTGGCCTTTCTAAGAAACTATAAATTCTTTTTCTTAACGTTTTAAGAACTCAGAAAACATTATAGGTAATAGGAAAAACACTTTCACAGTAAAATGATATGATAATTTATTCCGCTTAATTTTATAACTAATTAAAGAGTTGGCTTGATCATCAAATTCACTTTAATATTGATAGTTGTTACACCTTAAAACGCTTGATATTACCACAACCTGTTAAAGTTATTCCAAGAAATCAAGATGAACTTATTATCTACCCAATTTATATATAGGCCCGTTTAGTAAATTTACAGAAACAAAACGCCTCAAAAATAGCCTTATAACGGCACACAGTTTAGTAATGTTCTACAAATGTATGTAAAAAAGAGAAGAAAAGGGAAAACACCTCGAGATTCCCCACAATCAGGTGGAGAAATTGAAATCCATCAAAGAAAAAGCTGAAAGAAAGACCAAGCTTCCAAATTGTCTTATTGCTGACGCTTTCATTGATTGTGGTTGCAGTGCTCAAACAAAGAGATGTCCTAAAGAAAGACCAGCATTGTTAGTGAAAACCCATATTTTATGGATTAATTACGTTAGAACCCATTTTAATGATATTGTTCAAGAATTAAGGGCTCCTTTCACTTCAACAAGTGCATTCCTTTTCATTTTGCTACAACTATAAGCTGTATCTAAAAAAGGCTCGACTAGTTCAAGATCTACAGGCTTTTGCTCATAATTATCTGACATAGATATTTTACCACTAATGTCAGGAATCGAAAAGGAACAGTCGCAATCCCCCGAAACAATACAAAACACACCTCATATTGGGTTGTCCCTTCATACACCTATATCGTCATCAGAACATTATTATACATGTACTGTATTTCTTAAAAGTATTGCGAAAGGAGATGGAAGAACATGTCAAACGCATTTTTTTTTTCAAAAAAAAAAAAGACTAGCTAGTGCACGTCATAAACAATACATTTGTAGAAAAGCTACCAACTTGTGAGGGACACATCTTCCTGTTCATTTTCCTCAAAGCACCGACTTTTGAATAAGCCGACAATCAAAATTACAGAGGATCTTCCCTTGAATATTGAAACATACAAATGCCACGTAAATTTATACAATCGTTATTCCCGAATTGCAAAATCTAATGAGTAGGCTCATGAAAAAGAATTATTTCAGGATAGTCTATTCTATTCCAATAATCCAAAATTTTTCGTGTTTGTTGATTGAATTTAACAAATCTATTTATTATTATTATTTCGATTTCATCTTATGCAGCTCCTTGCGTATTGATTAATTGAAAAAAAAAAAAAATTGATTGATCAATAACTAAATCGTACTTATAAAATTGGTATTGACATTGTATCTCAGCGCACATAGATTTCGTCTAAAAAAGATCTGTCATATAAGTTATCGATCATTGGTTGCAGTATCAAACTACCGTCAGTCTCATTTTGGTGAGATCAGTCTCAAAAATTTGCCAGTTGGAATTACTTTTTCTTGTTTTGGAATAACGTTCAAGAATAGAAAACAAGCATAGAAGTTAACCTTTGAACATAATCTAAACGTACTTTCCCATCTTTTTCTTTTCTTTTTTATTCATTTATTGCCACTATAAAGTACTGTTAACTTGTGTACGTCATTGAGCAACACCCAAATAAAACTTCCTTCAAGTATAATATATCGTAGATGATAAAATTTGATTGATGCTTGAAAAAGACTATAGTTTGACTCTATGCACTTAAAGGAAGCTTTTTATATGTTTTTTTTTTTTTTTAAGAAAAAAACAGATGCCAAAGTAAACACAAGTATGTATTGTTAAAGAAGGACTTTTTTGGGTGTACATTTACTGCCTGTTTTGTTATGGAAGAATATTCACATCTTTTCCCAAGATATATTATTGAATTAATCAAAATTATTTGTCAGTGTTGATCATTTTTAGTTTTTTTTTTTTTTGCTTTTTTTAATTCCACTTAAAAATATAATGTAAGCATTACAAAAAAGTTTAGTAAATCAGTTTTATTATATACATGCGAACGAAGAAAAAGCAAAGAGTTGTTGGTGCACTACACAGCTTAAATAACCCGCCTAGTTGGAGACTATTTAAAGGGAAGAAGCGGGAGTATGAAAGTGATGTTGCAGAACCCAGTTCCTCAGCAGCTAAAAGACTCAAGTTCGGACAAAAAAGGGATATAGTGTTACTTAATGCTTTGAACGACGAGTTCCATGGCATGCTTTCTGGTGATATCATATAATGTATTGAATATAAAGGAGATTTAGAGGCTCTTAAACTTTCAAGTAAGTCTACGTTAAAACTTCGCAAAGGAACTGACACGCGTGCTGAAAGAAAAATTAATGTAAGTGCAAGCGAGTTGGAGAATTTGTTAAAAAAGAAGAGAAAGGATAAGATACCATACCAGCGTTGAAAAGAGTTCGTTGATCAGAATCTTGATAGTATTGCTCAAAAGATTCAAAGCAATTTAAAAGGAAAAGGAAAAAATTACAAAAGTACCGCATACTGAAATCACTAGTAGTGAAGCTCATACTGAAGATGTTCCAGTTCCTCCTACCGATGAAGAACCAGAGTTAAGAACTCTCAGCTGTTCACTAACTTCATTATTCAGATCTGATTTGACTCTTGGTATCCAAAACGAATTTTTAGACAATATCCGCAGTGCAATGATTTCGGATGTATTACCACAAAACTATCAGTTTTAATACATAACACTATGTTGTCCTCCGCTGCTAAATCACGATCTGTTGTTCTCCAATCCATATACTCAAAATCTAATGCAGCTGTTCAATTTAATCAATTACAGTTGGTTCACTCTATGTACTTTGGCCCTAAAGGAGCACAAGAAGGATCGCTGACGAAACATCCTTTTTTTTAAATGCAATATTCAAAGCATTGCCGCTTTCCGAAAACAAAAAG
>JNDS01005464.1:0-47171 GCA_000697035.1 Rhizopus stolonifer B9770
AAAAAAAAAAAAAAAAAAAAAAAAAAAAAAAAGCCCTTGGCTTGAAACGTTTGTCGAATTGTTGTCAAGCTGACATTACCGGTTGCTGTGGCCAAATTTTGCTGATGAGTGCCAATTGGATCGAATGGATTTCTTCTCGCCGAAATGACCACATGCCTCAGGTCTCTTTCAGTAAGTTTTTGAGGCCTTCCTGAGCGTGGTTGAACGGTTTTTATGCCGTGGTCACGATACTTTCTCACTACGTCTCCTACTGTTGAAGCTGAGATATCAAGTTCCCTAAAAATTTGAGTGAACTTCCAATTTGCCTTCATTGCTAACCCACAAATCATTCCACGAGTGAAATCATCAAGTCCCTTTACTTTTTAGAGCTTTTGCGAACGATTTCAGAAAGAGACATGTTTGTTTTAGGTTTAGATTACTAATTATAAGGAAAAAAGAAGAGGTACTTTATTTGAAATTTGACCACAAAATAAAATCAACGGATACTTTTTGTCCGGAGTTGTAGAAATATTGATGTTCTCAAGTAAGCAAATTACTATATCAGTTATTCTTAACACTTTTGTATTGATGCTATTTTTCCAGTAAAGAATGTTCTAGTGTAAGCTCTAGTAAAAGAAAAAATAAGAATCGTTCAATTGGAGGTGTTGAAATGCGAGAAAGAAAGAAGATGGGCTATCGATGTGATATGATTTTTTGTGAAAATCGAATTGGTCATGATGAAAGTATTGAATATGGTGCTTCAGAAGCAGGAAAATCGTTCGATGGTGACAAAGGGACAAAAAGATTGGAAGAAGGGTCTAAAAAGCTATCCAAGCGTCTGAAGGATATGCTGGACCATTTATTACTCAAAAAGGATCATATCAAAAATACAAACAATTGGATTTGTTCATTCTGGTCTTGAATCATTTTTCATGACGGCAAATTGCCCTGTTAAATATGGGACAAGGATAATCAAATTAAGGAAAACCCATATTTCCAATGATATTTCAGGCTTTGGTTCAACCATTTTACCCGCTCTCTATTCTGCTTGGATTGCTAAAAAAAAGTTGTTAAAAACGTACAAGATGTATTGTATGCATCCGTTGAATGTGATGATGTTGAAAACTCAAGCTGGTTAGACGACTACTGGGATGAAGAAAGAAATGAAGTTATTATACCAGAGACATCAACATCAAGTGATCTTCGTGCTGGAAAGAAGAAGATCAAAAAAACATGATTAATATAAATAAAAAAAAAAATTAATAAATAGTAAATAGGAGTGAAACCTCTTTATAGTTTGAAGTAATAATGGTTTATTGTCTTATTTTCTGGAAATTGACTATAGGATTCTCGACGGAAATTGCTCTGTTGTAATACTTATTCATAGGTATCAAACCAAGATATCTCTCAGCCCATCAACAATAGCAGTAAATTGGACACGTTGTAGCTTAAAGATTATCAACTAAGTTTGTTCCATCTCACAAAAAAATTGACAGTTTGAGCGCACTAAAAAAAAACTCTTGATTGGTCAGGTAGAGATTTTGTGTTTCCTGAAATGAAAGGTTATTTTATTGTCATGGATAATGCTCCCATTCATATTCATCAAGCAGTTGATCCGATAATTATAAGCAGAGACTATGTGCCAGTATACCTACCCCCTTACTCACCCGAACTTAACCCAATCGAACAGTTCTGGGCTATTGTAAAAGGAAAGGTAAGACGTAATAAGCTCACCGATTTAGAGTCACTTACTACGCGCATAATTGAAGTTAACGAATCTGTACCTGCTGAACACATCAGAGCCTTTATTCAACATTCAGTAAATCAATTTGATAACTGTCTTAATAAGGTCGATATATAGCTTCTATACAATTACCATAAATAAATTTTTAAAAAACGACCAAATGAAGTTCAAAAAAATGACCAATTGAGGGTGGACGCACTGTAGTGTAGGCTAAAGTGCTTTTACTAAGATCTGAAATTCATTTATCTTCAAACTCACTTAAACAGCCAAAACTTTAAGAAATACAAGTATATTAGCAATTGGCAACTAAATATCTCCCATTTCCTTTTTAGTTTTCTCTTTCTTTCTTCTTTATGATATTAATAAGTCCTGTATCAAGAAAAAAAAAAAGAGGGGCGTATCAGTTTCATACATAAAAATAATTTTTATAATGATACTCAATTCTATTTATTTATTTTTATAGAATTGCATGGCTCAAAAAATGTTTGAACTGAATTCACAATATGTTCCAATTGAAGTTCAAAGGATGTTCCAAAGTAAATTCAAACTTTGTTCGAATTTAATTGGTTGAATGCTCCTTTTTATTTTCAGAAAATGTACCACCAAGTTCAAAAAGTGCTTGATTTGAAAACGGACACGCTGTATCCAATATTTATAATTGCCATGATTTTTATTCAGTAGAATAAAGAGCTGAGAAATAGAAGCTCAAAACAGGTACTCGAACAATCTAAATATACAAACTACAATATTCATTTATGTAATTTGGAATCATGATCAAATCCGGCAACACTGACAGAGAGAAAGCACGATACATCTTCTTTAGAATTCAACAAAATGCAAATATACTCATACAAACTTGATTTAGAATTGCCCATATATGAAAGTAACTTTAATGCAATAGTGCTGTTGTGTACACCTGTTGAAAAATCATTTTGAAGTTTTCGCCAAGATAACCTTTTGTGCAGATACTTTTAAGCTTTCTTGGTTTTTTTCAGTCATAAAAAAGGATATATGCACCAAATAAACAGCTACTAAACTTGAGCGATCTTCTGTTTCTTACTATTTGGTTCAAAATAACCATCTGCATAAATTAATTACCCTTGAATCAATTATTTAAGAAAAAAATATCACTGGTAATTGAATCCCCGTTTTCGATCTAAGCGATCACTTATTGGTGTTATGACTACTGTAACTGAATGACTATTTACAAAACAAAGTAAGTTATAGGGATTTTTTTTGCATTGGTACTGAAGCTCAAGACTAGTGTATTCAAGAGCACAAAGCAAGTTATTGTGTAGATTTTCGATGTGTATAAGTTCTAAACCCAACGCTTAATAATAGAGAAACCTTCGGCTAAAAAAAAATGCTCCAAAGATTCGAGACTCTGACTTGCTTCTTTATTAAAATTATCCAAAGTTTAAAATAATAACGGGCTTAGTATCAAAGTACAGGGGTATTCTTGGTCAAATTCTGCTACTGAAGACAATAGATTACAATTTTACCCAATTCTTCTTTTAAAAAAACCATAAACAAGACTCTGGGGCCTTCTCTTTTATTTGCTTACGGAGATCCCTTTTTTTTTTTTTTTTCTTTTTTTATTGTTTAGATTGAATCTCAGTTATGCAGTAAAAGGAGGGTATATAGATTTTCGCCCTTGGCATTTGCCAAAAACAATCTTGTATGAGCAAATCGACTATAAAAAAAAGAGAAACAGCAATAGTAGGATAAAATTTACGTAATGGTGTAAGATGAAACTTTTCTGATAGTTGAACACATGATTAAAATGAGAATTTCATGGAAAGAACAGGGAATTTGTAATATAAAAATTAAAAGCCAAGTTTTTTGTCCTTCTTTCCTTTTTCTCTCTCTTTTATATATTTATATGAAAAATGACGAGATATTACAATCCTACAAAGGATCTTGTCGCAAACTATACAGCGCAAGATTACTTTTCGACCAAAATAAATAGCGAGTGTATACTGTTTCCCACTTACGCAAAAAGAAGCACAAAAAGTAATAAAAAAATTAAATGAAACATTATATTGATCAACTATAGATACAAATGAATGGACATTAAAAGTGAAAGGCTGGGCCATGTCACATAACTGTCCTTCAACCAGACAAAGGATGATGATGAGTAAGAATAAGTTAAAAAAAAAAACAGTGTTTTGACGTTTATGTTAAAGTTATAAGTAAGGTATCACAAAAAGTGTAGCTGGAAAATCTTCTGCCAGCCCGACCTCTTCAGAAGCTTTCGAAGAAAGATTCAAATACTTTCTGGCATCAAGTCAAAGACATAAAAATTTCCTGATTCAAGCAGTTGGCGTATCAACGTACGAAATGGAGGAGCCATTGCCCGCCTTTTTTGATCAAAACTTTTTGCCATCCTTCTATACACCTCCTGTGACACCTCCTGAAGAAGAATATCCGATAAGACCTAGAAATCCTTTGTCCTCCGTATTCGACCACGCTAACCCTTACCAAAATGTTTCTGTCGATCAGGACAATATGGTCCAACTCAAGTCGTCAAGTTCGGGTTTTTTCTCAGGAGAATTCTCTTTACCCCATGACAGTGTACTAAGTTGGGCACAGGTCCAAAAACAATGTGACGCAAGATTAATTCGTATACGGTCTTCATCAACAGACAACGAAGTATCTTCGCCTACACATGGTATTGTCAACCTGGTAGAACCCTACGGTATATCGATCATCTCAGACATTGATGACACAATAAAAGATACTCGGATTTTATCTGGTGCTCGTACCGTACTTTCAAAAACCTTTTTTGAAACTCCAAAAGACGTGGACGGTATGGCTGATGTTTACATGTCTTGGGTAAGTTTCCCCTTTGTAGACAGTCGAAAAAAAAAAAAAAAAAAAAAAAAAAAAAAAAAAAAAAAAAAAAAAAAAAAAACTAAAATGTTTCCTATAGTATTCCCAAGGTGCCTCTTTTCATTATGTTTCAAATAGTCCTTTCCAACTGATACCCATGCTTGACCAGTTTATCCGTCATTATCAATTCCCCCCAGGATCAATGCATCTCCGCGATGAATCTAGCCTTTTATCTAGACTGGTGGAAATACCAGGCCAAGCTAAACGAGAAGCCATTTTGGAAATCATACAGGATTTTCCTCAACGCCTGTTTGTCCTGGTTGGTGATTCAGGTGAAATCGATTTAGAAATCTACACCAAAATTGCTTCCGAATACCCAGATCGTATACTCAAAATATTTATTCGTGACGTGACAACACCATCCGAAAAGAAGAAGAAAATACAAAGGCCCAACCAGCTATCGTCCATCCTTTATCAGTCTTCGTTTCTATCGTCCTTTTCAAAGAAAAGCTCAGAAGACCTACCGGCCTCTCCTCAATCATCTCTATCCTCATCCTCTTCCAAGAGTACCGAGCTCAAAAAGATTCTCAAGTCTTCTCTTGGTATAGGAAAGGCAACAGCCGCTTTAGCAGAGTATGCAGTAGAGCCTCATTTGACTGGACATCAAAGTAACGCACTTTCTGAAGAAGACGAACACAGTCTACATCAAGTATCGACAGCAGAAGCATGTACTCGGCTATATGAACGTGTTGAAAAGGCAAGATTACAAATACCCCATACAGAGATTATTTTATTTCAAAATCCATATGTCTTAAATGTTGACTCTGACATACGAAATGCTTTATGGGAGAATTGGGATAATATGACAGAACTCTCTTGTTAGAAAGTATGAATAATAAAAACATTTAGACAATGAAGTGCATGCTAAACTGTTTCATAAACCAAACATTGATGACTTCTGCTCTTACACGTCACAGTAACTTAATTTCTTTTTTTTTTTTTCGAAATAATTATCTTTCTTGCTTCGAATGTCTTCAGATTTTAGAAAACCTTCAAAACGGTCCAGAAGATTGGTTCAAAAAAAAGAAAAAGAACCAGAGATTTCAACTGTTGAAGACTTGGTAAAGAGGAAAAAGTCTAGAACAGAAAGAGAAAAAACATTTGATTCGTTATTTCAAGAACTCGAACAAGAACGGAATCAAGAAGAATGGAGTCCAAATGAAGATAAAAAAATACAAGATCAAGAACTTGTGCTCGAAACAAAAACACCCTTTGACGATGAGTATATGTTGGAAAGCGACACCGAAGACATAGACGGAGAAAAATTAAAAGAAACAGTAAAAAATTATTTGCAACCTGAAGAACAAGAAAATCTCGAGCAAGCGTTTGTAGGAACAAAAAAAGTAGAGGAAATACACAAATTAGAAACAGGTTGGAGACGGACATTTTTTAAGCCTGGTATAAAATGTATAAGACAGCCTTGTTTGATATCAGAGGAATTGATGCACGGAGAGAAAGAGATACATTTGTCAGAGTTATCAGCAAGTAAAGAAAAAAAAAAGTGGTTGGGTATATTTAAGCGAAACTAAACAGACAACATCTCATGAATGTAGCTTCAGAAGGAAGAGCATTTTTACTTGCTTCAGGATGTATGAAAGACTGGCACAATTCAGCTTGGAAGTGCCCATCTTATATTTATCAATGGCTTTTTGAAGTCGGTAATTTTTTTTTAAAAAAAAAAAGAAAGAAAGATGAATAGGATGTTAATTCATTGTATGTAAGTTGCTCTGGAGCCTGATAAGATAGCAGCAAGAAACGCACTATCTACATTACTCACATTATGGTCACTACCAGGAGAAAAGATTCAATCCAGTATACCAGAAATATTTCAACGACGTTATATCAAATTAGACACTTTTAAATCAATATTATCAGCCTATCACGCCTTATCCTCAGAGCTAGTGGACAATGCTTATCATACCACAACTTTAAAATCTTATGAATCTTATATGGAAGGTGTTTTAGATGAAGGTCATTGCTCAAGACACATACCACTTTCTCAGCTCGGATTGATGCTCAAAGCCTTTGGGTTATCAATGCGACTATGGAGACACGCTTATATGCCATGGGAGATCAGATACACTGTTCGTCTCTTGCTACAGCTATCATTGGATAAAGCCGGTCATTTGGTCATACAAGAGATTCAGACCAGCATAGACAACTGCCTATCAGCACTGAAAGATGACAGTTGGGAGATTGATGTGAAAAATATTGCGAACGATATTTGTGATATGGTGATGACCACAAAACAACAGGTCCATCTGCTTGACGCAGTAAAAACTATTTATGAAAGATCTCGACATCTTCGCAGAATGATTGGTGTTACTTGTTTGGAACGTTGTTTAGAGAAAGAGGTTCCTGGAAGTTTAGATAATATTCCTACAGACAAAGGAATCATTCAACAAACCACAGCCATATTCAGTTATCCTGGAGGATTTTTCATAAAAAAGCGAGATGAAGATTACGAAGAGTGTTGGATAAGAATTGCTATGCTAGATGCTGCTATTGGTACAGACGATAGTGAAATACTCCGTGAAAAGGTTAGCGAGAGAGAGAGAGCTTTTACTAGGAAAAAGTAACTGACACAAAATTACAGGAGACAATTTTTGTTATTGCCGATGAACTTCGATTAATTGGTCTACAAATTGGTAAAAAAAAAGTCTTCCTACCCAATTTAAAATTTATCATTGTATTAGGTGCCAAGATTGGAGTTATGAAGAAGACATTAGCAAATGAAATGATTCAAAGAGTATGGGGGAGAATATCATTTATTGTCGGAAACAACCACAAAGCTGATTCATAAATGTGTATATTATATATTTTGTGGTTTATCTCATTTATTAAATATTAGAATGCAAAACTTTTTGCTTGTAAAAATCGATCGATAGTCAAATTTTTGAACGTTGAAAGAAACAAGCAGTTTATAGTTTGTAATTGGAGTGTTGTTCAGTTTGATATTGATCATATCAGTGATGTATGCTTGGGATTTAATTAATGATAATGAATACAAAATGCAGAAAATGCGATTCGGGAGTAGAGATAGAGTCATGAATCTGGGGCAGTTAGCAAAACATTATAATGCACCATCAGATCCAGCACATATAGAGGCTGAGGGCCGACCTAATTTACTGTACACTTATTTCTCTAAAACAGTAGCCATACTCTTCTATGTACTTTTATATCTTATAGGTTCAAAAAAAAGTTTTCAATCAATAATAGCCGCTTAATTGTATTATATACTTTGGATATCAAATATAATGTGTTACCACTTTAGATGGCATGAAAAAGTGAATAAGGCTTGAATATGCGCGTATCGTGCTTAGTATCAATTGTAGAAAATAATTACGAGCTTATTTGAAGAGAAGATCTAGTTCCTGAAACTAAAAAGTGTAATCTAGATAGATATAATAGTAGAAATACGACATGTTCTACGCTTGTCCTCTCTGTTCTCTTTTTACCTTTACTTTTGTCCATCATTCGATTTCTTAATGAAAGCATGGAGTCATGGACTTTACACTTTTTTTTTAAAAAAAAAAACACACACACACACACACACACACAGTACAGAACTTTCATATCTTCTACATGTTCTATCAAAAGAGATATCAAAAGGAGTGCAATACGCATTATTGGATTCTTTTTATGCTTAACAAGTATGTATCTATTTATTATCTTACAAACCATGGACCCATCTGGTTATTCGCATACTAATTCTATTGTGCACGAACTCTTTTGGTGCGCAAATCAAAGGATCTTTATGGATCAATAAACGTTAAACGGAAATATTTTCTAAACTCCCAATTTTTTGTTGTGTACTTAGTAAGTCTCTTTCTTTTACTAGGATTGCTTGATTTCTGGACATCATTTTTGTAACGATGATAATAGGGTAGAAGGTCAATCTCTTTCTAACTTAGTATGAAGCAAGTAATTGTAAGGGTCATTGGTCTAACAAATCTCCAACCTTAAAAGCTTTCTAAGATTTCGTTTTGCGCTCCAATATTATTGACATTGGAAATAATAGAGAGCAAAAGGTTGGTTAGGTTTTTGTCAAGGTTAGTCCCAAGGTGACATAAACACCTGGTCTCTGCGTTGATATACTTCAAAGTATCAAAAGCTTCACTTGATTCTTACTAATTTTTTTCTTGAACTTTATAATGTTTTTTTTTGTTAATACGAACACAAGCGAAGCTTTTAATACTTCGAAGCAAATCGACGCAGAGACCAGCGTGTTTATGTACTCAAAAAATTTGCACTAACTCGGGACCAACCTCGCTTAAAGCTAAAAAACTCAGCTTCCTGTGATTTGTTTTTCTTTTTTCGAGTCTTCAAATAATCCTAAAAGAAGGGGCTATTTGGGTAAAAAGCTCAACAATTGTAAACCTTTTAAAAAATGAGGCTCTGATTTACCCGTTTTGACCCTTTTTTCGATTTCTAAAAATATGATTGAACAACATTTAATCGTTGTCTCAAATATCATTGCAAAAATGGACAAATAACTTCACTGCAAATTATGGCCGTAGAATTCAACTGTTCTTATTATTTGTTTAACATTCTAGTTCTTTAAAAATTTAATAGATTCACTGTAATCATTCATTCCCTTTGCTGATTAACCTGTCTGACCACTTCTGTGAAGGAGTTGTGTCGTTCTTTCAAGCTTTTCTTTGGCTGTCATGCCTTCTTTTAGCATAATGTGGGTAAGGGCTTCTAAACTTGACCAATTTTTAATTTCAAAGCCTTCAATTAAAGATGAGAGGTTTAGGCTTTTAGCTAAAGGACCAATCTTCAGGTAATCTTTTATAATGCGGCGGGTTTTGCATTTATAAATGAAAATAGAAATTATTTCAAAAGAAAGTGTTTGGTAGCAAGTTATCATTTGATTGGTTAGATCCCTATTCAATTGTTCCTTTTTTTTTTTTTTTTTTTTTTTCTCTTTCCTGAAAAAAAATGACAGATTCCACTGTTGATTATGCAAATAAAGTTGTTCTTGCACCAATGGTAAAAATCAATTGACAGTAAATTAAGAATGCAAACCCAAAAAAAAAATATTTACAAAACATTAGGTGAGAATTGGTACTTTACCAATGCGATTGTTAGCTCTTGAATATGGAGCAGGTAAAAAAAAAAAAAAAAAAAAAAACCAAATCTATTTCATTCTAATTACTCGTTAAAATAAGATCTTGTATGGACTGAAGAATTAGTTGACAAAAGAATCATCGGATCCATTCGAGAATACAACCGTAAGATTACTATTATTATTATTATTATTTTAACCATGAGAGTAGAAGCCACAGGTACTGTCGATTATCGCAAAGGAAAGAATATGGTTTTTAGCACCCACCCTGACGAAAAGGGTAAAGTCATTCTTCAGCTGGGTACAGCCGATCCCGATCTAGCCCTAAAGGCAGCACAGACACTTGAGCAAGACGTAGCCGGTATCGATCTCAACTGTGGATGTCCCAAAAAGTTTTCTATTTCGGGTGGTATGGGTGCCGCTCTCTTGTCTGATCCAGAAAGATTGCAAAAGATTTTGGAAAACTTGGTGAAGCATACGAGTGTACCGGTTTCTTGCAAGATTCGATTGTTAGATACACAGGAAAAGACGATTGAGCTGGTCAAGATGATTGCTAGAACGGGTGTGAGTGCATTGACTGTACATTGTCGAACAAGAGAGATGAGACAATCCCAAAAGGCTCAATGGGAAAGATTGAGAGAGGTGGTCGAGGCTGTCAAGTCCGTGAGAGACATACCAGTGATTGTGAATGGTGATGTATTCAAACGGTCAGATGTGGAAAAAGTGAAGGAATTGACAGGTAATACACACATAACACTTGAGAAAAAAAAAAAGAAAAATTTATTTGTTACATGTAAACCAGGCGCTGATTCTGCCATGATTGCAAGAGGTGCACAAATGCATCCTTCGGCCTTTAGAAAAGAGGGAATTCTGTCTTTTCATGACACTGTGCGCAATTACATGAAAAAGGTAAGAAGAAAGAACAAATGAGTATGCTGATCATATTATGTAGGCTATTGATGTAGATAATATATTTCAAAACTCAAAGTACTGCATTTTGTGTATGAATACTGAAGACTCTGATCATACAAGATCCGATCTTTACAATAATATGCAACGTGCAAAATCTACAGAAGTTATGTGGTAAGTGAGTTGATTATTAAAATTCATTATCTCATTTTTTTTAGCGATGTTCTTGGATTGAGGGAATACTATGATAAGGTTCAAAAAGAACACAAATCAAAATTAGAAAAGGTAGAAAAGGTAGAACCTACAGAAGAAAAGGCAGAAGAAAAGGCAGAAGAAAAATCAAATAAAAGAAGCAGAGAAGTTGAAGAAGAATTTTCCGAAAAGAAACAAAAGATAGATGAATAAAAATGTACATTTACAATAATAGTAATAATAATAATAATAAAATGGGGGGGGGGAGGGATTATTGCATAAAATCGACTCCAAGTAAATCAAAATCCGGAAAAGGCACCAAAGAGTTACTCAAAAGAAGCGAGGCAGAGTCTAACCAATCAAATGATGTGGCTTGATTATGTTGATCCAAAAAATTTCGAATGATCGGCTTCAGAAAGCTAACGGAATCCCAGTCTCTCCAGACAAGATCTTGCAACAAGATGACCTCGAGTGTTTCGAGACATTGTAATGTGAGCGGGGAAGGTTCAAGTGTATAATGATAGATTAAGATTTTAGTGGCTGCGTCCATGGCCATCGTCATAATAGCTCTAGGTAGCAGGCTCGGTGGATGATCAGGATGGTCGTGTAAGAAACAGAGGATTTTATCGACCACGGACACAGCTTCGGGAATCACTTGATAGATTAATTGGACCACCGTGGGGTCTGTGAGATCCAGATCTTTAGGTAGTCGGGATCCATTGCCCAATTTTTTTGACTTTCTCAAGAAAGTTAGACAGATTTTGTAAAAGGCGTAATATAATTCCAATGTGAACAACTGGAGATCCGAAAACGTATGTCGTTCCTGTTGAATGAATGCGTCGAAATCGATCAAGGCAAGTTCAATCTCCTGTTCAGCCGTGTCTAGTTCGAGCACGACGAGTATTCGGTTGACGAGTCTGGAAATCACGCATTGAATATAAAAGGATTCGACAAAGTAGTCGTAGTGTTTGAATGTGCGGATATGGTTATTTTGAACGTCCAATTGATATGAAAGTGAATTAGATGTGGTTGTGGGCGGTAATTCAAATGACTTGTAATAGAGTATACTACGAGGCAACTTCGATACTATAGGTTATAAGTCAAAACAAAAATAAAATCTAGTATATTACATTCGATACAGCCTCGAGCGGTACATTGAACGATGGACCAAAACGTAATCATAATCAACTCTCTTTCAATGGGCGTTGTTTCCTCCGGCAGTGAGTTATCTTCCAGACCAAGTTTCCTGGCAATCATGTAAGCCAACGCAAATAGAGATAGGGCCTTTTTGGCAAAACCAAACGTAATTTCAAATACAGCCATTAATGCCACTGCTTGAAATCGACTAGAGGTAACTTCAGAGGACGCTCTGGAGAGCAAGACATGAGCGTATTCGATAAAGGGATTTCTCTTATCCAGGTTTGAATTATCCCAAAGACTTAGCGTATGGCCATCGAACAAACGAGATAAGAAGAGCGTGGTACCATAAATAATGGAGAGTAAGAGCGGATCTGCTGTGTCTGTCCAATAAGCCTGCAAGAGCATGGTCTTATTAACCAACATTGAATAGGGATGGATAATAAAAAAGCAGTCAATCAACCTCAGCGCCTGATCTGTTGGAATCGAGTTGAGTGGATTTTTGAGGATGAGTGCCTGTGAGTGATCAAAAAAGGCCGAGGAAGGATCGGCTTGGACGATTTCCGAAAGAAATTCAGTGCAATTGTATTGGGACAATCTGAGCTTACTAAGTCGTTGAGCCATGATTTCCGTTAGATCAGAGCTCATCCAAGTGAAATAATGAGTCAAGTCGTTCACCTTTCCGTTTGCGTTTCGTCTCACTTTTTTCTTGGTTAGTTGATTGCTGGTTACCCGATAAACAAAGGTGGTAAAGAGGTAGCTGAGATGATAAGCCAATCCGACCGTCTTTGAATCATTCAGATACCGGGTGGCCATTGTTACATTTTCAAAGATAAATTCTCGGCAAAACTGGCCCGAGGGCTGTGCGAGTACGAATTTATTAACTATTGCATTTTTAGGTGGACGACCAGCTTGGCCTGGCTTTTTATAGATACATTCAATCTCTTTCAACTCACAACGATGACAAGGGTTGCTGCCGTCACATTTAATTTTTTTCGAACGACAGTTTAAACAACTGATCTTTCTTTTTGACATGGTCGACATTAAAAGAATTGTTAAAAAAGAAAAAAAAAAAGATAATTTTTCTTTTTTAATTTGAATTTGCGAGTTAAACTATCTCCGAATGAAAACATCACTAGATCAAAGAAAATTTGTAGAAAAGTTATTTTACCAAGTCAAAAGGTTTAAAAAGGTACAAAAATGCAATGAAGAGGAGGAGGAGGAAGAGGAGGAGAAGGTGGAAAGAGAGCCAAAGAATAGGATGCCGATAGAAAGAAGGTTGATGCTGAATGTTTCCATGTTACATACCAGAGAACAGTTACTCCAAGAATGGTTTGGAATCAAGGAAGAAAGGACGTCGAGAAGCGCACCCTGTCTGGTAGCTGAAACAGCCCAATGCATAAAAAGGGATCAACTCCTTATCGAAACTCAGTTGAACAAAATTAAGATGCATCAACAAGAGATCAGAGAGTATCAGGCATTACTCCAGGAATTGGACCTGGAGTTGAGAGACGCTTGGAAATTTATGTTGCCCTTGGATGAGGAATTGTATTCTGGAAAGAGCTGGTCTCAATTGTTTATGGATGAGGCTGTTGGTTTGATGCAACAGATGGCGGCACTTCCAGGTCAGTTGAATTCAAGACTCAGTGTGGCTCATAGGCTAGAAATAAGTAACATTAGAAGATTCGGCAATCTAAAGAAAGCGGTGGAATATATCCAGCGAAAAAGGTTGACTTATTATCTAAAGGTCCTCTTTTGGTCTCTCTTAGCCACTTATTCTCTTCACTTGTTCTATATGTGAGCAAAGAGGGGGGGCTGTTACTGTGGCTGTTGTATCACCTGTTTTTTTAAGGAGAGCTAAAAACAGAGCGTTTTCTTTCTTTCTCTGTTAATTGTGTTTATCATTGAAATAAATCAAGCGCTTTATATTTATTTTTTATTTTTAAACATTTTGCATATAATCATGCATAGAAACATGCACTTGTTTACCAAAAACTGTTGTTTAAGTTCTCTTGTTCTATCTCCCCTTATTCCTTTCCCTTTACCCAAAGAAAAAAAAAAAAAAAAGAGAAATTCTTGAATTGAAATAAATACTATAAAAAAAGGGACCATTTTCCTTTTTTTTTTTTTTTTTTTTTTCTTCTTCTTTTCTTTTCTTTTCTTTTCTTTTTTTCCCTTCTTATTTGATTTATACCCTAATTATGCTTACATCCAAAAGACGTGTGAAGCCAGTTGAAAGCGTCACGACCGGACTCTCACGAAATACAGCCTCGAGTTTAGCCAAAAAGGTGGTGAATGTACCTAAACGAGCGTTATCTAGAAAGCCTTCGATGAACAACATGCGAAGGAAATCAACAGTAGACCCTGTGAAAACGCCAGTGTCCCCTGAAACATCTCAATCTCCTGAGGCTTGCTTTAAACGACTTTCTGAACAAGTAAATCAAAGCAATTTTATTACATTGCGAGCTAATATGAATAGACATTACATGATCATAATTGTGAACAAACATACAGGCACATTTGCGCTGGATGTGATCGAAATGTGGCGGTTCAAGAGACAAGCAGCAGCAGCACCAGTTCCAGACAAAAGTTAAAGAGTACAAGTTCAAGCTCCACTACAGCCACTCACACTGAGGACATGTCTCCATCTAAAAAACTCAAGCCACAGGAAGACTGGATAGTAGCACCTCAGGAAGAATGGAAATCTGAAGAGAATAAACAAGTCTGGAAAGAAGAGTGGAAGCCCACAGAGAACAAACAAGTAGAATGGAAATCTGCAGAGAATAAACAAGTAGAATGGAAATCTGCAGAGAATAAACAAGTAGAATGGAAATTTACAGAAATCAAACAAGAAAATCGCGTTGAACTAACAAAAGATTCTGATCAAGAAAAACGCGAAAGAGACGAAGAAGAACGATGGAAAGAATCCTTTTTGAAACAACAAGAAAGAATGCTAGCGACTCTTTTAGTCCATCACCATCATATGAATGATATTGAGCTGATGCATCTTCAGAGCCAAGTGATTCAATTGAAGTCACACACAAATACTACTTTGGATCATATTCTTGATGTTCAATCCAATCTGTTGAACAAGGTCAGTCTTTTGCTCAATCCACCCGCGCCTGAACCTTTATTGGAACCCGCACCATTGTTGGAATCCGTACCTGATTGGCAGACCAAGGTAGCCTTTGATTTGGCCAGATTCAAGTGGGGCCTGAACCAATGGTTTGGTAATCTGGTCGGAATAGGCGAGATGGACAATCAAGAATATGATCGGTTCGGATATACAAACGACGTGGTCATTTCTGGTATCGCTGTCACTATAGAACCCGCTTTGCTTCCCAAGGTTTAAAAAAAGAAAAAGAAAAAAAGTGGTAAAGACGTGTACTAACTATTTTTATAGTCATTTCAAAAGTTTTTTCTCAACGAACCCACAGATATTATCTGTTTAAAATATACATTCAGGCTGAATCGACCCCTTCGCCTTTCCAATCATTTTCGATACAAAGAACAAGATGAATGGACAGATAGTGATCAATGTGAATTCTCAATATCTATAGATGATGAATACAAGCACAGAAAAGTAAAGAAACAATGCCAAGTAGAATTTGGCTGGTTTCAAAGAAAACATCATTGTCGCAGGTAAGAAATTTGGCTTTTAAAAAAAGACATTAAGTTCTTGTAGTTGTGGACACACTTTTTGTCATGTTCATAGTAGTAATACTCTTTGTTTATTCTTTAATAAGAATGGACAAGAAAAAGGTGAATGGTCTCGTGTATGTGACGGATGCTTTTTTGAAAGAATGGGTTCTTATTTAACAATCTCATGACACAATTAAAAAAAAATTTTTTTTCTTCTTCATTAACAATACATGAATGATATTAGGTATTGGTGTTGACATACTTCATTTACCACGTTTAAATACACTCTTATTGAGAAGAGGGAAAGAAAAGTTGGCAAAGAGAATCTTGAGTAAAACAGAATTAAGTGAATTTAATCAGTTAAAAGGTCAACATGACATGTATTTAGCAACAAGGTATTTTTTCATAAAAAAAAAAAAGAGAAGTTATTGCTTATTTCCTCCCCTTGCTTCAAATTAGATGGTGTGTGAAAGAAGCGGTTTATAAAGCATTATATCCTATTCATAAACTAGAATGGAAACAAGTAACTGTAGTCAAAGAAGCGGGTAACGAACTTTTTTTTTTTTTTACGAAAACTCAGGATGATTAATAACTGACAATAGGAAAACCAATGCTCTTGATTGATCAAAGTAAAAGATATGGCATTCAAAAAGCTCATGTATCTATTTCCCATGACGGTGATTATGCTATGGCTCAAGTCATACTCGAAGCCTAGTCAATTTAATACAATTCTGCTTTTACATATACTTTTTATTTTTTGTCACTTTAATCTCTTTCAAGGGATCTACATTCATAATGATGTATCAAACTGTTTTCGTTACTCGTATATAATCTTTTGATTTATTCGATCTTTTGACGGTCGAGGAGATGATCTGTTAATAAGCTGTTATGATCAGCAATGTTTAATTATGGAAACTGGCTGTCCTAGACAAAAAAAAAAAAAATTTAAATGCTTGAAGACTTTGTCGCTGCTATGATATCTTGGATATCAGCCATTGCTAATGCTGCTTTTCAATTATGTTTGATCACTTTGACCGTAATAATAGAAAGAAAGAAAAAAAAAACAGCTGCTGCCAATTTTTCCATTGACGGCGTTGCTTGATGTGAGTCATCACGAGAGTGTCCAAATGGACGATGCATTAGAGCTCCTTTCGTGAAGAAAATGTTGATGCTGAATGACACATTGTACATGTTGACATTCGATGGAACTTGCTTCAATTGGTATAAAATGGGGATGTTTTGAACAGGTTACAACTGCGTATTCCAATTATCAAATTGAATTCCGCCTTCAGACGGAATTATCTCCGTTACCAAACAAAATCATCATGATAAACGTATTTTTTTTTGGGATATTTGCTCCTAATCCATGTATGTTTATATATGAGGATTATTTGTTTTAATTTAAGTAATCATTAAATGACCTCCAATTCTTAAAATGCCAAGAATTTTATCAATCGTGAGTTTTAAGCGACAAGCAAAAATAAATAACGCTCACAAACACAATTTTTAGCAGTGACATTTAATTTTCAGTAGATATTTAATTTTCACAGTGACAATGTTTACCCTTCTCGCTGTACATACTTACATGTACACACATACTCTAGCTTATATTGAGAAAAAAAAAAAAGGAGAGGAAACGCGGTGCTTACAGAGAAGGAACCCTTTTATGCTGAACCTTTTTTTTTTTATATCTAACCCCCGCCTTTTCTGAGTCTTGGAAAATTACATTGGTGTTTCCCCTTTTTTTTTTCTTTTTTTCTTTTTTTTTTTTTCTTTATTCCCTTTCTACATGAAAAATAAAGCAAACTCTTAAATGACACTCAATTCTTCCACTTCAGTAAAGCATATGATTTTATGCTCCAAATGTAATTTACCCTTAGGTGATCAACTTGTTAAAGCACTAAATGGAGCCTTTCACCCAAACTGTTTTACTTGCTTGGTAATTGAAAAAAAAAAAAAAAAAAAAAAAAAAAAGATCTTTTATGTGACGCAGGTAAAAATCCTTATGTGACGCAGGTTACCCGGATCACTGGCCACAGGATTCGGCCTTTCAACAATACCTGCTTCACATAAGAAATTGCCATAGCCATTTCTTTGCTCTTGTGAGTATGCTTTAGCCAATTGAAGAAAAAAGTTTTAAATGAAATGGGTAATTTTTCATGCAATTGTTAGAACTTTTTTACCAAATCATTGTTAATCTGGGAAAATACCACGCGTTGGTCACACATGAAGGAACACATACATTTTTTGTTATGAAACATCAAAAAAAAAAAAAAAAAAAAAAGAAATCCCTATTTTTTACTACTTTTTCTTTTTCTTTTTCTTTTTTTCAATTCAATTCAGTTCAATTCAATCAAAATATGCTATTGCCGATGAAATAATAACGTTTTCCAAGTAAGTTTTTTTTTTAATCAAATAATTTTTATTTCAATTACTATAGTTTGTGTGAATAGTTCATCAATCTCTGGGTATGGTACACTAAAGACTTTATTTGCAATCCGTTTTTCATAACTGTGGTTAGCGATCCGAGTTACCTGCGTTGTATAAGAGCTTTTACCTGCGTCACATAAGATTTTCGAAAAAAAAAAATACATTGTTTCTACCAAATTGCTGAACCCAAAAAAAAAAAAAAAAATGATAGGATTGTGATATACCTGTAGCGTCTAGTTATTTACCTCACCCAACACAACCCAGTCAACCATTATGTGAAAGAGATTATTATAAACAGCTCGAGTTGATTTGTTCAGAGTGTCAAGATCCCTTATTTGGAACTTATATTATTGCACTGAATAGAAAATACCATCTAGAACATTTCACTTGCCATGATTGTTCGACCGTGTTTGGACCAGAAGATTGTTATTATGAACATGAAGCACAAGTTTATTGTCATTTTCATTACAGTACCCGATTCGCTGTTGCTTGTGCTGGTTGCAACATGGCGATATTAAAACAATATGTAGAAATTGAACGAGAAGAGAGTGTAGATCACTGGCATCCCGAATGTTACATGATTCAAAAGGTAATAAAAAAAAAAAAAAATAGGAGCTCTCAACGTTTTTTTATAGTTTTGGAGTGTAAAAATCGCCTACCCTTCATTAAGAGAAACAGAAAGATATCCAAACAGTAATGACAAACATTGAGGGAGAATGTTTTATTAAATAATATACTTAGGGAGTGCACCACAAACAGCAAATGAATTGATTTTACTTCAAAAGGAAACAGAAGAAAAAGTGGTGAGCATTTGGTCGGTTTTATCCGCTTTTGAAGGTACATTGTTCAATTAGAGTTGGGTACTAACAAACAAACAGAATCCTCAGCTGTGTGTATATCTGAAATGTTATTACATGTATCCAATGGGTCTTATATTGAAAGTATATGTTTGTCCGAAAGATTTCTTGTTCATGTGGAAGCCTTATTTACAGGTATTGATAAGATATCTGGTATCTATCAGGATTATCAACAGCCAGGTAAAGAAAAAAAAAAAAAAAAAAAAAAAACACACACACACACACACACAATAAACAGAGAAAGTTTTCATTTTTTATAGAGTTCAAATATACAAGAGAAGCCAAGATGCTCTGTAAAAATATTATCAACTTCTTTTCTTTGTTGTCTAGAACATGTGACACGGAAATGAAAAAACTGGGAATCACACAAGAATTGTTATCACTAGTCACTGGATTAGCACATTACCTGAAAATACTCATTCGACTCACACTCAGTGCGGCACTTAGTTTGGTAAAAACACTTTTTGATAAACCAGATTCTTATCGTTGATTAGGACCTGGCAATAGGTACACCAGTAGCCATTACACAACTATTGGCACGATTGATGGAAATACCCGGAAAAGAACGACACAGCCGAGACAGTCAACGACTGATTCAAGCTAAAAATACAGATTATTGTCAAGAATGCAAAAATATTATTGAGGATCAATGTATGAGACACGATGACGATCGTTGGCATATCGCATGTTTCAATTGTAAACAATGTAATCAGCCATTACAACCAAACAACGCGACATTGGTCAGTCTTCAGTTGTTTTGTCTAAACTGTGTCCATGCATATCCTTATCCATTTGTATACGTTTCAAAGTTGACACAGTATAGTTACCTTTTAAGAGTGGCCCTCAGTCGACTTTGTAACTTGCTACAGGTTACAGGTAACAAAAAGAACCCATAAAGGGGGAGATGACTTACCATTTTGTATAGATTCTCAGCTTTCTAATGTGGATTATTCAACCAAACTGAACCCTACAAAGGCAAGCGACATTCTCAGGGATGTGCCGACCAACATGGTGAATACATCCAAAGAACTCCAACAAATGATCGAAGAACGAGGACAGCTCGAACACGTTTACCCGACCGAAATCAAGGACGCCAAGACCGTGTCTTCTTCTACCACCCGACTCGACCGAAAAATGTCACGCTCTTTCAAGACTGTAAATAGACAATCCACACTTCAGAGCAAGGGACTACCGACACGCAAGGACAGTCTCCATCGTCGCAGTGTCGGCTTAGACGATTCACCCCACATAACAGCGGCCTCTCGACCTAGCACTAGCCAGCCACGCCTAGGACGGACAGGCACACCCCGCATCTATCTTTCAGAACTCTCAGCCCTTCAATACATGATCATCCGCTATGTGGCCGTGGTTCAGATCGAACCTTATGTAAGATCGACCTTTTCAAGCGCAGAGCTGCTCAACATGATTGACTGCAAAAAGTCGTCCATCTGGGGCAAGTTTTTCAGTTTCCGATCCAAACGACATCTAAAGCCCAAAGAGATGGGTACCTTTGGCGTCCCCCTCGAGCTCTTGACGGACCGAACGGGTGTCGAATCCAATCTGGCACTGGGTCCCTCCCCGGTGCGTCTAGCGTCCTTTATTGACGATGCCATCACCACTCTTCGCCAAAAGGATATGACAGTCGAGGGTATTTTTCGCAAGAACGGTAATATTCGACAGCTTCGTGAACTAAAGGAGCAACTGGACACCAAACCGGCCGAGGTGGATTTGACCCAAGAGACAGCGGTGCAAATCGCGGCACTTTTGAAAAGGTTTTTGGGAGATTTACCGGATCCGTTAATGACCCATCGATTGCATGCGTTGTTTATGTGCGCGGAACGTATAGAGGATGCAGACAGGCGACAGAGAGCGCTTCATTTGGCCTGTTGCATGCTGCCCAAGACTAACCGGGTGACGATGGAAGCTCTCTTTTTATTCTTGCGATGGGCAGCGACTTATTCTCATGTGACGGACGATGTGGGCAGTCGGATGAATCTATCGAATCTGGCACGCGTGATTGCGCCCAATATCCTGGCCTCACCCAGCAAGGATCCACTCAAGGACGAGTCGTTTAGGGCGATCGCAGCAGTAGAAACCATCTTGGAATCTTGTCAAGAATTCTGTTTGGTGCCCGAGGATCTCGAGGTATATTTGAAAGATCCTAGTCTGAGTGGGGTTGATATGTCGCCCAAGGAATTTTTGAAACGAGTGGAACAAAAAGTGAAGCATCAAGAATATGGTTTGAAATCAGATGGGCCTGTTAGACCTGTTCAATCAACATCTATTTATACGCCTCATACCAATGAACATCCTTCTTCGGATTTTATACCTAAGCTCAAACCGACACATATCATGCCTCCACGTCGAAAGGAGAGTATTCATTCATCTCAACCTTAGCTTTTTTTTTTTAAAAAAAAAAAAAAAAAAAAAAAAAAAAAAAGAGATTATCTTGAAACTTATTTCAAAGAGAAATTATGGTTACACGTGTAATGGTTTATTTATCTTGTGAACAAAAAAAATCATATTTATTTTACATAGAAAAAACAGTAAAACACTTGAATAAGTTATCTACGCGTTTTGTATATTTATAACAATTCAATCACTTTTTTCCATTTTTTTTTTTTTTTTTTTTTTTTTTTTTTTTTTTTTTTTTTTCTTTTTTTTCTATGGTTTGTACCACTTGCTTTACTTGTCTATTTTTCCCTCGAATGGGCCTTCTTTGAATGCACATGACCCATTATCTTTTTTTGGAATATTTTTTTAGACACAAGATAACTGAATATGAAATTATTTTGAACACTGTAATTTTATTATGGCACCTTTGGCTTTAAATGTATCATTTTTTTTTTTTTTTTTGTTAAAAAAAAATCTTTGAATCTAATTCTACAATCAAAGATAAAGATAAATAAAATCCAACCTAGGATATTTGTTATTTAAAGTCTTCTCGATAAGAACCTTTGATTAATGCTCTTATATTTTTTTTTTTTTTTTTTTTTTTTTTTTTTTTTTACAAAAATGTTTTAGAATTAAACTTCAAATTTTGGGCAGAGAGTGACAGATTGAAGAAACAAATACAGGATTTACGACTTAAGTTTGTCGTAATAGGTATTGGACAATCAAAAATATAGGCCTGAGTTTTCCAACTTTAAGCACTGGTAATCTTTGAAGTTTAACAAAATAAGATTATGCTTAAAGCAATCAAAGAATATGACAATTTGAGTGATCTTTAAAGTGTACCTAGTCTTAAATAACTAAATATTTTGGAGATTTTTCTGAATATCATCAATCTCAAAATTAAAATATTGCATTTTTTTTTTTTTTAAAAAAAAAGGGGGATCATTTTGAACATTTTTATCGAATCAAAAGCTTTCAAAGTTCAGTCCTATTTGAACGTTTTAGTTAAAGGTACAGTGGAAGAAGTGCCATTTTTGAAACAAATTTTTCGTATGCCATAATAACATGGTCATATGGTAAAAGTATGAAATGGAAGAGATCTGCTATATCAGGTACTACATCGATATCAAAAGGTAAATAATACAAATTATGAAGAACGGGTTCTGTAACAACCAAATGAAATAAGGTTCCTGAAAGCAGCTCCTTATGATGATGATGATGATTTTCAACCACCTATTCGTACCAGTAAAAAAAAAAAAAAAAAAAAAAAAAAAAAAAAAAAAAAAAAAAAAAAAAAAAAACAAAGGAAAGGAACGAGCAAGTCCCATCAACAATGAAGGAAACCTTTATATTATAAACTTAAAGCTTGTAACATTTTAACAATAAACAAACATGGAAAAACGTCCATTTTTCTCCACTTTTCCAGATACCGGTAATATTCCTTCATCTTCCGAAGAGGAAGCCAAAAGAATAAGAAAAGCAAGCATGAGAGAATACTATCATTTACGTGGATTTTAACCGTCAAGCACAAAAGCTAAGGTGGTATAATATAAGGCATGCCGATGGTTTCCAGCTGATCAGCATATTACCAGTATTTTGGACAAGCAATATAGAGTCATCCAAAAAAGCAAGTAAGATGCAATTACAAAAAATACCAACAGTCATGGAATTATTCTTTGGAACATTTGAAGCAAAAGTTCAGGAATTACATCAATAAACAAAAGAGCAGCATAAGAGAATCACTAAAAGGCTATCAACTGGAAGTAGAAAGTATGGAGCTGGCAGTGCTGTAGGTGTAAAGCAATCGAGCAAAGAAAAATAGATTTCTTCTCGTCCTAATGATACTACAACAAAAATCATGCATAACAATTTTTATCTTTTGGTGACGGAAGCTTTGGAACATCCATGAAAGGAGCCATATCATCATTTGTAAAGCAAATAAACGCAAAGATAAAACAAATGACTCACACAAAGAACCTTTTTTTTTTTTGGAGATCGATGAACACTTGACCAGTCAAATGTGTTACGAGAACTTTAGATAATGTCGTAGCATATAATTACGATACTCAATTACAGCTCTTGTAGTACGGTATGGAATAGAGATGTCAATGCTGCCACAAATATACATTGTATTTTCAGCCATCAAGCTGCCGACAATAACGACAATCAAAAATCCTTTGAGCGCAGCTAGTATAACTTTTCTGCCTCCTTTATAGTCCTCACAGGGCACCTTGTAAGTAGTGGTTAAAGAAGAAATGCAAAATTGAAATAAACTAATATTTTGATCGTTTTTAAATTAGGTACATTGTATACAGAGTATTTTATTTATGTAAGACAGACATCCAATCATCCCTTTCCTTCTTATTCTTTGCCTTAAATATCCAACATGTCCCCTTTTGTCCAAGATGATGGCCATATTTTAAAATTGAGAGACTTTCACGCAAATTGGCAATAACATGCCTTGAAGCCAATTGCCAGATCACAAATACACAATCAGCCGTTGCTGTCTCTTCTGTCGCTTGGTCTGAATAGTAACAAGGAGGTAGTTTTTCTAATTTGACCCATTCATCCAATACACACTCATTTCCTGTATAAACATATGTTGTTTCCAAATTCATCAAGACCCGTTTGGCTGAATAGATTGAATGATGCATATCAAATATCAACAACATACTTTCCTTGGCATTTTTTGATAGAATACAATATTGACAAGTAAAATGTCTACTATAATCCTTTTTGACATATAATGGACTAGAGAACTAACAATAAGATTTAAACATATGAATATGAATATACATATATATATATATATATATATATATATATTTGGTAATTGCTAACCTTACAATCATGTCACTATCAAAAAGTTCTATTCTGGGAGATTTTATATCTAGCATATTTTTCCTGATGAGGGAAATCCATTCCCTTTGACTGGTTGTATCTGGTGCTTGGTAGTACAAGGTCAGATCTTCTTTAAGACTTATCTCTATCATGCCCTGTTGATCCTCCGATTGTTTTACAGAATTAACGCGGGTTAGATCCAATACCGATTTGGCAAGGGCTAGTTTGGATGGGTCAGGTGGGGGTAGACAAAGTGTAGATGCTAATTGAGGTGTAGAGAAATTGATGTTCTTTAATCGCTTTTTGAGTTTACTTTTCTTGATCACAGTGGTGGCTGAAAACCATGTCTTTGGATGATAATTGGTATTGTTAAAATAACATTCATCCAAAAAGAAGAGTTGATGACCATAAAGAAGTGTATAAAGTCGTGTTGTCTTTTGAGTCAATAATCCTTCATACATGACCTGTAATATATATAAACAATTCTGTTTTTTTTTTTTTTTTTTTTTTTTTTTTTTTTTTTTTTTCAAAAGATGAAACTTGCCTTGTTGGTAATAAAAGGTTGTTGTCTTAATTCTAATTGAAGACACTAATAACAATAATTAGTAATTAGTTATTATAATGGACTTTTTTTTTTTTTTTTACTTGTTCTATCAGTTGACATCCGATCAAATGTGCTCTTTCGTCAACTGGTTCAAGGTAATGATCCAATGTCCAGACCAGTTTCCAATTTTTCATTTTCAAATTGGAAAATAAATCAACTACAGCCGATTTGACGTGACTCATGTTTAGGTTTGATTCCACTTGACCTTGTTTATATTTTTCTTTAAAATAATCCAGTGGAATCCTGATTGTTTCCTGTTGTACGATGATATCCACAAAGGGTGGTAGGGATCTTTTGTTCTGATTGGGTAATCTGTGATAAATATGCTGATACCAATCTTGTGCATCGGATAGACGGCAAGACTGAAAATGATAGGATACAACGTGTTTGTTGCAAGTGTATTCGAGTGCCCAGATAGTATCAATAGGAGAGACCAAGGAGAGTCGGACAGGGCGAAGAGGAGGTGAAGGGTTAAAATAGATGAGGTGAGCTAATCGATTGAGAGCCTATACTATTTTATAGTTCATTAAAACAAAAACAAAACAAAATTAATAAATTGTGTTTTTTTTTTTACTGTTGAGTGATATAATTCTAATCTATCAGGTTTTAACACTGCATTAAATCTTCGCCACCTTAGGCGTGTTTTACGTAACTTGATCTCTTTGACTCGGCCTCTCTTTTTGACATACCATTGTTCGGTCAGTGTACAAAGTAAAAGTCCTTGTTTGATTATTTCATCTTTTTGATATATTTTTATATCTTGTTCAATAATGGGTATCATGTTATTAAGCAGAGAGAAAAGAAAAAAGAAAAAAGAAAAAAGAAAAAAGAAAAAGAAAAAAAAAAAAAAAATGTCTAGAATAAAGTCTTTTTGTTGGGTAAGTAAGACTTTCCAAACATGTCCTTGACAAATCTTTCAATCACTTGTTTGATTAGTTCATAGTGACGAGAGCCAATATCCGCCATATTTTGATCTAAAGCACAGTTTTTCTTGACACCCTTTTGTTGCTTTAGATATTTATAGAGATAACTAATAGCAGTCTGTATCGTGTTATCCGAGTAAAGAATCGTGAGTTCTCCACATTGATCGATCATGTCCTGATAGACTTGTGTACCCGTAAATCGGATAAAGCTTGTTTCCAAAAGGGAATAGACCGAACTTTTGGCAGTTTGAAAGAGCGTGCGTTGAAAACTGTCTGAAAAGCTTTGAGTGATCCTTTGCTTGACCCTGTCATCTAAATTGATTTCTAAATCTGAATCACTGGATATAAACATATCGTATATTTCTTGTGCCATCTCTCGAGTACACACCGTTTCATTTTCAAATTTCTGTACTTTTAAAAAGAAAAACTAAAAAAAAAAGTTAGCTATAAAATTAATGAAGCTATAGACTTACTAGATTCTCGGAACTGTATTCATCTAAAAGATAATATAAAAAGTAGCAAAGAGGTACCTTGGATTCCAGCATGGCCTTCAATCCTTCCTTTTTAATCTCACATACACATACATCCACAGGCGTGGGTTCACCAAAGAAATAATTGAGTTTGTTGAATGATTTATGAACCTTCTTTTTATAAAGATGATGTAGATCCATCAAAGGTTCTTCAGTCGTTTGTGATGATAAAGCATTGATGACCGCAGCTAAACTACCTCTTCTTGATGGTGGTTTGTTTTCATCCACTACCGAAGATCGTCTGGATTTTGATATAGTATTTTTTGTACGTGTTGAAAGTGATAAATCACCCAATTGAATTGATGTTCTTCTTATTTTTGACATTTTTTTTTTTTTTTTTTTTTTTGGGAAAAAGGGGAGAAAAAAGAGAGGCATTTGAATGACTTGCATCTTTATTTTCAATCGATTTACGCTCAGATATCACTTGCATCTGATAAAAAGGACAATAAAATCTATTAATAAAAAAAAAAAAAAAATTGTTTTATAAATCAGGCACAAAACCAATCGAATCTGACAAATCAGGTCTATACTTTTTGAACTCCATCTGAGACAAATCCAATCTTATGATGTAAATCTTTTACTTTAAATTCAGGCAGTTAGTTTTTTTTTTTTTTTTTTTTTTTTTTTTTTTCAGACAAAGTCAAGTATAATTTACCTGCATCATGGTTTAGTCTACCAGTAAGCGGACTCTCAAGTAGAAGTATGGCTGCTGTCAGGAATCATAGATCGGAAGCGTTTTTTTTTTTTTTTTTTTTTTTTTTTTTTTTTTAATTGCTGATAGTTTGAGCTTTCTAAATGGAAGAATATTTCGATCCTGATTTTGGTTTTCTTCATTTACGAAATGATAGAACAATTGGTCCATTTGTGTTGGGCCTTGCTTTTAATTAGTTTAGTATCTTCAGAGTCTGAATGCTTTTTTATTTATTTATCTTTTACATTTGTCTGAAAATCTTTTTCAATTGTCTGGATTTGAAGTGTAAATCTATTATGACAAGCACATGCAATCAAAACACAGGTTTTTTTTTTATTTATTTATCCGGATAAATCAATCACACGTTTCTTCAAAAAATTCACGTTCTGTTTGGATAAAACGCCTATAAAAAAAAAAAGAAAAAGAAAAGAAAGAAAGAAAAAAAAAAAGAAACGCGTTTTCCTTTTTTTTTTTTTTTTTTTTTTTTTTATTATAAGAATGCGAAATGAAGTGGGAGGGGGGGTATGTTGTTATTTTTCTAATTGATGATAAGGGGGAGGAGGAGGTAAATGTAATAAAGATTCTTGACTGGTATTCCTACTACTACACTCACTTCCACTATTATGAAGCAAAACGTTCCATTCCTTTTTAGTGAATCGAGTACTCTTCTTTTTATATTCCACATAACAAGGACAAATAAAGAACCCTGCGCGTTTCTTTACCAGATCCTGATCATCATCCATCACCGAGATATCAGACAGGGCCTCTTGATAGGTCGGCAGTGTCGTAAAGTCTTCCTTTAGCCTACAATCCAAGATGGTGATTGGCGTCTCCAGATGCAAATGGATTCTTTTATTATCGAGCGAAAGTTCGAGATCAATCTTGAGATGGTGCAAGAAATTCATTTCCTTTGAATAGGTTGTATGGTTCATTGTCAGACAGTTTGGAAGCGTAAACACAAACTTGTATTGGAACGGACTGGTGCCCAGGGGTATATGTGCGTTCTTACCCGTGATCGCACGTTTGATCTGACACGTCGACAGATCGTTGGGCGCTACCATGGTCTGTCTGAGCTGTTCGGGGTCCGTTGTGTCTTGGGCAGAGACCAAGGGTAGCTTGAAGTCGTAGAGCTCGACCTTTTTGGCTCCAAATTCGGGCACCTGGTACATACGGCGTTCGGTCAGGACAATGTCGATCGATTCCAATTGGACGTGCTTCATGTGTGTCGAGAGGACGATAGAGATAGGGAATTGGGTGCCTGAGGACACAACAGCCTTTTCAATGTAGAACGTTGCATCACAGCAGTCGGTGTGTCGTTCGGCAATGATCGAGGTCGATGGAAGGGCGTGTGAGGTCAGAGCGTCGTTGGAGGGTGCGAGGGTGCGCAAGAGAAGGAGGTCTCGACGACAGCGCAAGTTGGGTACACTCATCCCTGGACGTTGGACGGTGGCAGACATGTAATAGCTTACTTGGGCCATATCGTCTTCAATTGTCTCTACCAGACTGTTGGGGATCAAGAATTCAAAGGGCCAGCGACTGAGCCCGACTGGCAGCGTGGTGCCGACGTCCAGAATAATGTTTTGTTCTAAAATCGTCTTTTCGTGGTAAACCTTGTTTCGGGGTCCAAGTCCCTCGGGCCAGAACATGTTGGATTTTCCTATCAATTTGAGGTTGACTTGGCTAGTGACCATGGCTTTGGATAATACCACTTCTACTTCTCCTCGCAAGATGTGTGTGGTGGGTTCCGTAGGTGGTCCTCTAAGAAGAACAACAGGTTCAGCTAGTACAATCGAAAGCTGTTTGTTTCCTAAAAAAGCTATCGGCATTTTTTTTTTTTTATTTGTTAAAAAAAAAAAAAGAGAGAGAGAAAAAAAAAAAAAACAATTAAAAAAAATTTTCCAGTGCGTGTGTTTCAGCGTTTATTAGAATTGGAATAAAGGATCCGAAATCAAGTGCGATTGAATCCCCACTTTGATGCAATTCAAAGTATTCCTCACGCCACTAACATATGTGTGTATAATACTTTTTGGAAACACAAGATGTTTAAACAGTGATTGGATGATCTTTATAAAAGAATTTATTGGGTGATCTTTTTCTCTTATCTGTCCCACCCTTGTACACACGTGGATTATTTCGCACGCTGTTGCCAAACGGACATTCAACGTCTCTTGATGGTCTGTCTACATTCAATCACTCTTTTACCCACTTGTTCAACTGCCCAAGCTACCGATGTGTAATCAATATTCATACAATTATTAACCACTAATTTTTCAAGGCTTGTTTGTCTTTTGATAAGTTGTCGGAGCCCAGAACCAGTGAGACGCATGCTTAATGAGAAATCAATTCGTTTAATTTTCGTAGGCAGGTGCTCGATCAGGTCATCCGTCACTCCTTGAGACCCAGTGATTTTGAGATCTCTTAGTTGGGTGCAAGTAGCCAAGATACTAGCCAAGTCTTCCTGGTTTAGATCCAGGGTGCTTGTAAGGTAAAGTGTTCGAAGTTGGGTCAACGCACCCGGAACAAGAGCCACGCTGGTCAAGGTGGGTCCAATAGCTGAACAGTTTGCTAGTATCAGGGTCTCGAGACGATCGGACGTCATGAAGAGAGCGAGATGTCGGGCGCTCACGAGTGTTGTGGCACGTACACTAAAATGTCGCAGGCTGGATTTTTCTGTGGGCTGAACCAAGGCCTGGCCATGGTGGATGTTGAGGGCGAGTGATTCAAGATGGGGACAGTGTTTGGTGAGCTCTTGATAAAAGCTGTCTAGTCTGACTGTCTGGGTCTGGAGTTCGAGACGGCCGAGTTGAGGGAAATAGCCGAGAAGTCTAATCAGGCTGTGGTCCGACAGGTTTTCGAGGCTCATGGAAAGTTCCTGTATCTGTGTCGCATGGACTTCTCTGGCGGCTATCACCTCGTCCATATCTTCTTCCACTACTGAGTGTAGATTCATGATTGATAATTTTTTGAGATCTGGACAATGTCCAAGTGCTTCACCAAAAATGTCCAACAGACTGACTCCCCAGCTGTCGTTCATGTTTAGATGTGAAAGATGTTTTCCCATTAGACGTAGCGTTCTCATAAATATATCTCGAGAAGGATGGCATGACTTGAGTTCTATAAGAAATCTTAGTCCCCTCCCTCCCTTTTTTTTTTTTTTTTTTGAAATCATTCTTTTTTTTTTTGGGTCTTGAAATCATTTTTTTTTTTTTTACCAAGTGTGTCCAGATACTGACAATCATGATCAATCACCAGCTTTAATATTTTATCCATCGGCGTTTGTTCTATAGACGATAAAGCTAAGCGTCTGACATGTCGTCCCTGTGTATAACCCAAGCACCGACCGACGACTACTTGGCCCACCTTTCGATCACCAAAGTCCAGATCACGCCACATACCACCCCAACGCAAGGCAAAGTCCCTCCAGCCTCTAGAGACTTGGAGACATCTCAAACGTCTACTGAACGGCATATAAGCAAAGATCATAGCCTTGACATCAAAGGGCAAGATGCTGATGAAATCCAGGCGTTCGGCCAGTTCACGATCGATCGACGTTTGAAGATCTTTGATAGAAGAATAACGTTTATCTTCTGAGCTGACCTGACTCAATCCGGCGTTATAGACCTTGTGGGCTGCCTTGAGCTGTTTTTGAAGGGTCAAGAGTCGACCTGCTCTTAAATAGCCTCGAGCGTCCTGAGGTGCCACTTGTATCATTCGTTTGGCGTCGGTCATTGCTCGATCGTAATGACCCAATCTTTCGTCACAGGAAGAACGACCGTCGAGAATGGATAGATGATCGGGTTGCATTGAAAGTGCTCGAGTGAATAAAGACAAGGCGTCTTCGAATCTACTTTGTTTATGGGCTTCGAGAGCGTCTAAAAAGACTAGATGCCATACTTGGTCCTTTTTGTTTTTTTGTTTTTTGGTGGTTGATTCAGTTGTGGGTGATTGTTTTCTTTTAAACATTTTAAATGAAAGAAAAAGGATTGAAAGACCGCCTTTTTTTCATTTTTTTCATTTTTTTTTTTTTTTTTTTTTTTTTTATAAAAAAAAAAATTTTTCAAAAATGTCACAACATATACCAGAATTTGTTAAAAAGTTATTCAAGTAAAATAAACTCTTTTTCTTTAAATAAAAAAAAAAGAGGGGGAGGAAAGGAGGAAGAGGGTAACTTACTAAAGGTTATTTAGCATGTTAGAAGAAAACCTTTATCCACAAATATTTTCTTGGGGAATTGGAGGACAAACATTTGTTGTAAAGGACCCCAACGAGTTTGCTAGACATATCTTACCAAGACACTTTAAACATTCAAACTTTGCAAGTTTTGTACGTCAACTAAACAAGTATGACTTTCATAAACTGAGGTTACCAGATGACGGACAAAGACTTTATGGTGATCGTGCATGGGAATTTCAACATCCAAACTTCAAATATAACCGAAGAGAACTTTTAGAAGAAATCAGGGTAAAAGCAAACAAAAAAAAAAAAAAAAAAAAAAAAAAAAAAAAAAAAAAAAAAAAAGAAAAAGAAAAAGAAAAAGAAAAAGAAGAAAAAACTGACTGACTGACACCTAACTAGAGAAAACCATCGGGAAAACCTTTTCAAAACCCATCTTCTTTAGAAGAAGATCCAGTTTTAGCATCCAAACCTTTCAAGACAGAAGAAAATTTGAAATCATTGGCTACTGATCTTCAACAAGAAATTGAAAGTCTAAAGGAATCACAAAAGAGTATGACGGATACTCTGAAAGGCTTTGATACCAAATACGGTTTAATTTCTCAAAATATGGAAAGTTTTAAAAGAAATATGCAAGAACAAGATGCATTAATGAGCAGTATCATGACCTTTGCATCAGAAAAAAGTATAAAAAAAAAAAAATGCAAACACATTTATTTATTATTATTATTATTATTTAGAACCTAGTATGATGGATCAAGGTTTAATGAATCTTATGCATCAATATCATGAAGCTATGAGTTCAAGTGAAATTCAGCTGAGTAAAATTCATAGGGCTATTCAGACACCAAAATTTTCTGAATTAAAACTAAATGTAAGCTTAATCTGTTTGTATCTTGTTTCTTATTTTTCTTTAGAGCCTATCCCATCAACTTCATTAATACATGTTGTGAATGGATAATGTGTGTTATAGAGGGAGAATATAAAACAAATGTACCCTCCCTCCCCCTTACAACAATTACACAGCCATCTATTATACCCATCTTTATGTTATCAAAACAATAAAACCTCCCCTTTCACTGATTGAAAGATAGTTTCAGCTTCTCGCTCTCCAAAATGAGCAAGTAAAGAACAAAAAAAGAAAAAATCAAAGAATTAACAGTTGACATTTTTCGTCCAAGGAAAAAAAAAAGTTTGTTATGACGTAAGTTGAGTGAGACTTATTATCGTTAATAAAATATTTCAGTTATCTAACAGTTAGTAGTAACCAGTTTTTTTTCTGGGGGGGGTGGACTCAACCCCATCCTGGACTTGTCCTGTAACAATTAAGCTTCAAATTTTGTCTGTAATTTAAACTAGAGTGTGACGATTTCTTGTGTGAGCAAGCATTTTTAATGCATATAACCTGTGTCACATAAGGATTTTTACCTGCATCGCATAAGAGACCCGTTTCAGAAAACCTCCTTACTCTTTGAATAATGGAGGAAGGAAATAGTTAAACACTTTAATAAATATAAAGAGGTTTCCAAAAAAAAAATTTAGGGTGTTCCAGAATTTATGAGTATAAAATTTAAGAGCACATTTACTTTCATGAATGAGGACATTTGGTTGCTTTTCAGCGTAATTAAAAAGACTTTACACTTTTTACTGGGAATAGTAGCTTTAGTATTCACGAGAGAAGTCTCATATGAATTTTTCAAATTCAAACGTGTCCTTTGTGGGTTGTCCCAATAGGTAAGCTGCTGATAAAGGTTCGTGTCAAAAAAAAAAGCTATTTTGCTGATGTCAAATTCTACAGAAGGATATAGAATCAATTTTTAGCGACATCTGTACTCGTGTTTGGTCTACCAAAAAATTCACTGCGCGTTTTCTTTATCTTTAGGGATCCAAGCAAGACAAGACATATGCTTTATTTGGATAAGCAGTTGAATAGTCTATTTGGCGGGTGGGAAAGGGGCTGTTGTAAGCTATGACGATGAGAATAGGCCTGATCTAAAAACAGCTGTTATACTTTATAAAAAAAAAAAAAAAAGAAGGACCAAGAACTGCCGCTTTCGGTAGCTACAATTGCTATTCACAGATAAGCGCCTGATGTTCACCAGGTTTTGATGAATGAACACATAATTGCTAAAAAAAAAGGGGGGGGGGATTTTTACAACATAAAAATGACACTAGGGGCAGATAATGGGTGGATCTTGGTGTGCTGTTGCACTGTAAGTAAATAACTAGAAGAAGAAAAGTTTAGGAGACTAATAGAAATTGTAGAAATAATATGTTTATTTATAAAGATCTATCAGAGATTCATGGAGCTGATGTTATCTACATAAAAAAATCTTGATAAAAAAAAAAAAAAAAGGATGGCAATACGATGGCAAAGGCAAAGTAATTATTGTTGTTGATAGAATTAAATTGATTTGCTTCAAAAGTCAAAGACTTTTCTCACGTTTGACACCCTTCATACTTTGCATATTTTACATACACCCTTTGGCTTCCGTGATAGAATGGATGACTACAATTAACAAACTATCACGCTTTTATGGTTAAGATTTTTGTAGCTTACTAATTTGTACTTATGCCGTGCCCTTAGAATGCTCTTTACTTTTAAATATCGTACTTCGTATTAAACGTATAAAGATTAAAAACACTACTACTACTATTACTTCTTTTTCTTTTACTTCACTATTATTTATAATTAACGTTCTCTTTATACATATATATATATATATATATATCTTGCTATATACCACATTGCCATCCTTTATTATATGTATAATCTTTGTCTGGATAATTGCTCACCACATGTTTGATACATACTTTGATGTTCAACTCACTTGAACGTGTTTGCATTGTTAATTTACACGTGTCCCTATATATTAGTTAGATTAGAATCTATTTACATGCTTTTCAAGTAAAAGAAGATAAATCTAGGCCAAGGCTTACCGAGAACAGGTCTATTTACATAGATTAGCCTTGAAGTATCTCGGATGCCCAATGTACTCTGCTTTCTTTCATACTCAGCTAAGTGACGTTGAAATCGCGTCGCTACACGAAATTGAAAAAAAAAATATTTTCTTGTTCTCTTTTCGTTTGGACTTCCATTGAATAGCATATAACCATGGCTGCCCTTTTGCCTGTTACACTCAGTGTTAGCTATGCTGACGATAAAGGTTTCTTTTGATATAAAAGTCTAAATTTTTAAGGAGGAATACTAAATTATATACACGTCTATAGCCAACTTGACTCAATTCATTCAAAACTTTAAGGAAAATTCAGCTGATTTTATGGAAACGGAAGGACTTTCCAAGTACATGCAAATTTTGGTACAATTTTAACACAAAAAAAAAATACAACAACAACAACAACAGCAACAACAACAAAAAAAAAATACTTGAGAATTGACTCGTTATTATATAGCAACAAGTAAAAGACAGAGAAATTACCAAAGTTGTTATTGAATTAGACGACATTGCTGCTGTAAGAAAATCTTCCTCTTTTTTTTTTTTTATTTTTTGGAAAAAAAATTTTTTTGATAATCAAGTTGACATTATTATTTTAGTTTGAAGATTCCCGTTTACGTACAGTTGCCAATATCAAAAGAAACACCAAACACTATGTAGACCTTGTTGCTGACGTGATTGACACTATATGTTCTGAAATGACCAGCACTAATCCCAACTTGAGTCAAACCGATAGTGTTTTGGATGTGATTATTAGTCAAAGAAGAACCAACGATAATTCTATGGAAATGCAAGAACAATTTCCTCCTTCTTTGACCCGACGATTGTAAGAAATCCAATAACCAACAAATACATCCAATTTTTTTTTTTTAAAAAAAAAACCCTTTTTATTTTTCAATAGTGAAGTATTCTTCAAGCCCCTTTCTGATGATTCACCTTTGGCCGTTCGTCAGATCAACGGAGCTCAATTGGGACAATTGGTTACTGTCCGTGGTATCATCACACGTGTAAGTGATGTTCGACCTTTCCTTCAGGTGAACACTTATAGTTGTGATTCTTGTGGTTCTGAAATCTTTCAAGAAATCAAGCAAAGACAGTTCTCACCCCTGATTGAATGTCCCTCTGCTGAATGTGCCAGCAATGGTGTGAAGGGTAAGTTGTTTATGCAAACCCGTGCAAGCAAATTTTTGGCGTTCCAAGAAGCCAAGTTGCAAGAATTGACGGATCAAGTGCCTGTGGGACATATTCCTCGTACGATCACGCTTCACATGTACGGTGGTGCCTGTCGTCAGTTGACACCCGGTGATATGGCTCATGTCGCGGGTATTTATTTGCCTATGCCTTATACTGGATTCAGAGCGATTCGTGCCGGTTTGTTGACGGATAGTTACATGGAAGTACAACACGTTCACCGTCTCAAGAAGCAATACGATGAAATAGAGTTGACAGAAGAAGAGGAGAGAAAGGTGGAAGAGTTGAAGGCCGATCCAAATGCCTATGGTCGCCTGGCCAGAAGTATCGCACCTGAAATCTACGGCCATGATGATGTCAAAAAGTCCTTGTTGCTCTTGTTGCTGGGAGGTGTTGATAAAACGGTGGGAGATGGTATGAAGATTCGTGGAGATATCAATATCTGTTTGATGGGTGACCCAGGTGTAGCCAAGTCACAATTGTTAAAGTTTATTGCCAAGGTTGCTCCTCGTGGTATTTATACAACGGGTAAAGGTTCATCTGGTGTCGGTTTGACAGCTGCAGTCATGAGAGATCCAGTGACAGACGAGATGATTTTGGAAGGTGGTGCGCTTGTGTTGGCCGATAACGGTATTTGTTGTATTGATGAATTTGACAAGATGGACGAGTCAGACCGAACAGCTATTCACGAAGTGATGGAACAGCAAACCATCAGTATTTCCAAGGCTGGTATCAACACCACCTTGAATGCTCGCGCCTCTATTTTGGCAGCTGCTAACCCTCTTTATGGACGTTACAATACCCGTATCTCACCTACACAAAACATCAACTTGCCTGCTGCCTTGCTCTCTCGTTTTGATATTCTCTACTTGATCCTCGATAAGCCATCTCAAGACATGGATCGTCTCTTGGCAGAGCACGTCACGTATGTGCACACACACAGCCGACCACCCAAAGCCGACTTTGACGCACTAGAACCCAACACCATCAGACACTATGTAGCTCATGCTAGAACAAAGCGACCTGTGTTGACCCCTGAAGTAGCGGACTACGTCACAAGTGCCTATGTCAGTCTGAGACATCAATACAAATTAGATGAAGAACGTCAACAGCAATTCACTTATGCTTCTGCCCGTACCTTGCTTGGTATCATTCGTATGGCTCAAGCGTTGGCTCGTGTCCGTCTGTCTGAATTTGTAGAGACGACCGATGTGAATGAAGCCTTAAGATTGATTGATGTCAGCAAGTCTTCTTTGTCAGATGACGATAACAAGAGAAGACGTCAACAAGACCGATCTTCTACTTCCGCCATCTTTAATATCGTCAAGGACATGACCAATGAGTATGGTCCCTCTTTATCATTAAACACCGTCAGACAACGTGTTGCATCCAAAGGTTATACAGAAGCTCAATTGGAAGAAGCCGTGCGTGAATACTCTACAAGACTTAACATTTGGCAGATCAACAATAATAGTTTGGTCGTTATTCATTAATAAATCCCCATACACAACAACAAAAAAAAAACCATTTATATAATCACTTTTTAGTTTATAAAGTCTTTTTTTTTTTTTTTTTTGTCAAATAAAGAATAGAAGATTTTCTTTAAATCGGGAAATCGATTAATCAATTAAAAAAAAATTCAGGTCCCAAGATTTTTTTTTAATTTCCCAAAGGGGATTCCAGAACATTTTTTTTTTTGGACTAAAAGTTTTCGACCAAAGAGGAGTAACCAACTATTTTTCAATCGGGTTATTAGTCGCAGGTGCCTCTTGTAAGGTACAGAATCTTACTCTAAAATTAGACAATGTTAGTTTTTTTTTTAGATGAATGAGAATTTTTTTGTAGACGTTTTTCTTACCTTTTTTCGGATGAAACGAAAATGAAAATAGACAAAGGAAAGCTAGTTTTTAGATGTGATTTGTAGAAACAAATGCTATTTACCTGCATTAAATGGCTAAGGCAATAAAAACTAAGCGGAAAATTATTGTTTCTTCCTAGTGAACAGACTAGGTCGTTTCTTGTTGTCTCGAAAAATTTCTCAAGATTTTCAAGAAATTCATAAACGGCAGCTTGGTCACGATTCTAAATTTTTTGTGTAGATTTGCCTGCTTGGTCCTGAATACAGGACTTGTTTGAGCATCTAGTACTATGTTAGTTATCAGAAGCCAACCTACGCCACTTCAATTACCTTAAAAGCCCGTGACACATCACCGTCGGATTTTCCTTTCGACGGTGTGGCCGAGGGGTTTTTTTTTTTTTAAACCAGCTTGAATTTCTCTAGTTTACTTTCGCACGTTGGGCAGAAGGTCGAAGTCTTGTACTCGTCGGTTAGATAGACGATAAAACCGTTTTTCTTTAACATCCTAATAAGCCCCTTGTTCCGCGTTGGTTCTTGATACTTTGTGTTTGGGGGCGGACCAGTCGTCAAAAATCAAAATAGCGTTATCACCAAACTTTGCTTTTAATCCGCGTACCAGCTTCAGATCGTTTTGTTGATAATAGACATAGCTTGAAAACTTCATTTTTCGAAAGGGTAAAAGATGTAGTTTTTCTAATAAAGTGCTTATTTTCGCTTTGTGGCCGTTTTCTTGAGGTTTGTTCATATATCGCTTGCGCCAGACGTTGAACTTCATATCGAATTCTATCAGTAAGCCTCTCTAAAATATGCCTTTGTAGCAACATTATTTGAATGTAATTGGCGTATGTTTGAGATTTCAAAGTGATATCATCATATTTGTTCTCTGGTTGAGGGTAGAAACCGCGAATTCGCACAACAAACAAGCTTCCATAATACAAATTCCCCCTTTGGTCAATATGGAAATCAAGATCATATCCAGGATAATAAGTTCCTGTAGGCTTCGCTGTTTCGTTTCCATAATATTCGTACAAGATTCTTTCTACTGACGATCTTACTTTCGTGTACTTTATGAACTTTTTCCAAAATAACCGATTTAGATTCAAATCTAGAGAAAACAGACTCGGTTTCTTGAACCACAGACGGCATATTCCGCTTTCTCAAATACCTGAAATGTCTTGAACGTTTTGTGCGGTTATTCTTAGTGAATACAAGTTTTTTGCTTTTCTTCGACAGAGCTGGACTCCTTCATGCAATACATGATGTCCCTCCTTCCAGGGTCAATCAAGACACATCTACCTACAGTATTCTTCAAGTTGACTTGACTTAGTTTTTCAATGTGCTTCGTTTCATCATCATCTACTTTTGTAGTTTTCTTGATCTTGGTTGAATTTGTGCTTGTATCCATGTTCTGTTTTAGAATTGCTATACACACTCCATTGGTTTCTAGAGTTCCTTGGAATCGTAAAGACTTCATATATCCTTGCTGTTTGAAACCCCTTTTTTTTCATGTTCACAACTTGATTCCAACTTTCAAACTTTTGATTTGCTTTTGATGATATGAAGGTTCAAGATTTTGCTATCTAGGGTCATGTAAGAGGGTATAAATGTTGTGCGAATGGGAAAACAGGCAAACGCTTTCATCTGATTGGTCTCAGAAAGTTCGGAAATTTTGAAGAAAGCTTTAAAATGGTTCTCTGGATTAGCTGCAACGTCGTAAAAAATTGAAACTTCCCGGAATCTGTACTAGACTGCGTACATTGAAAGTAACTCGTTTACTTGCTTTCATGCTTGGTCTCCAAGAAGAGCAGACTCGGGCATTTCTTTTTTTTTTTTGTAATACACTGCCTCACTTGGTTGCAGGGCTCATACACCTTCTTTCGGATGGCTTCTTTGATCACCTTTGTATCGCACTTTCTTTCTTGCATATCTTTCTTGACAATTTCAACTTTTTTCCTTCTTTTCAAAAAAGTTTATTGATCAATGCGCGCAGCCTATTTCCAAAATGGGCTTTGATATTGTTAAAGTAGGCCGTATGGATCTTGGTGTATTCATAAAGAGCTATTTGTTGAGCATTTGGTAATCGAATAGGAGTGTAACCAGTTACTTCAAAGTAATCTGCTTTGTTTTTTGAAATCAAGCGCCTATATGTCTTCGTAGTGTCCTTCAGTTTTTTGCTATCGCCAGTTCTTGCTAAAACAAGACTCAAAAAAAAAAAAAAAAAAAAAAAAAAAAAAAAAAAACTTGGACAAAGAAGTCTTTTGTCACGAATTCATTTAACGCGAAATTTCCGTTTGTTTCCAATTCTTGTAAAAATATATACTTTGAGAAGGAAAACGTATGTGTGACTAGTGAATTGGTTGTATGTACTAGGTCATACAACGGCTGAAGATAGTTTGTCTTCCAGATATTTTTTATCGTCGTTTTTTACTGTAATTACATGCTTGCTTGAATTATCAGGAACCCTATTGTTTATGTTTTCAGCAGATGCAAGATGCGAGCTGGGCTTGATGGAGGCTGCATTTGACTTGAAGGCACTCGGGATAAATATACTAGGAATGATTGAAGCTGTGATTGCTCTTTCAAAAAAAAAAAAAAAAAAAAAGTATTTGTGCTTGGATCCGCAGTATCAAAAGTTGAGTTGGGATCTTTGAAATTTTCACTACCGAACTCAAGGTCGTAGTCATCAAAAAGAAATAGTATAATCAAGCGTATTAGAATCATTCGTTGTAGAAACACTAGCACCAAACTTAGACTCCTGAGTCTTTTCTTTTTGTTTTCCTTTAAGCCCCCCCCCCTTTTTTTTTCCGAGATTCGCTCTGTTGAGTGTTTTCTCTACCTTTTAAAGGGAATTTTACGCGTTAGACGACTGGGTGCCTGCAACAAGAAAAAAAAAAGTACAATTTACTTGTTTTCTTTCTATATAATATAGTTGGCTGGAAATCGTTGTCTGAATTGTCTTCTACATGCATTTCATACAAGTCTATTATGGAAACATCAATTATGTGGTCAGTATCATAATTTTTTTGATTCAGAACTAGACAGTAGGCTTACCTTGTTTTCTTATAGGCGGTTCCTTTTTGCTACTAGAGGAGCCTGAAATATCCTTTTGTTTTCCTTTCATTATCTGACCGGTTTTTATCAGTTAGCTATACCAAGAAAGAAGAGCAACGTCTCCAGAAATGTATTTAACAAAGGGAAGAAAGGTAGTATGAACAAGGATCAATTCAAGCATTATTTTCAACATTTGACAGTGACTTCTACTTGTTATATATTAGTGCTCACTGATACATTTGTTTTTTATCTGTTCAACCTGTCAAAAGTTGCATGAAAAACCTTCCCGTCTACACTAACCGATCAGTAACATTACTATTTTTCCTCCCTGGTGTCAGTTCCTTAAACCTCGCAGACGCGCTATGAACTCAATCCGATCTCATTGTGTTTCTTATTTCCCCCTTTTTTCTTTTTTTTTTTTTCTTTCTTTTTTAACTTGTTTAACTTCCCAATCTCCCACTGTAACTTTTATTTTTTTCACTCCTTCTAAGCTATTTTTTTTTTCTATTTATCTATCCTCCAAACCCTCCTATATGCACCCTATTGTCTAATTAATGGGGCATTGCTGGAGTAGGCCTTATAAGAGATTATAACAAATAAACGCTAATTTTTGACTATGTTGGCTTTTTAACTATACTAAGCGAAACAAAAAAGTTGTTTACTTTGACGTTCAGGTCTGTAAAACTTGTAAAATACTAAGGAGATGTGAATGCAGCCAAAAACATGCGTCTAATCGCATCCTATTTTCGGAATGAACACAAACATCCGCCAATGTATGAACTTTTCACTTAACCGATATGTCTCGATCGCCATAACAGACACGGATTTCCAATCTGGATACAGATAACGTTTAACATACGCCACTATTTCGTTTCAAAAAGGAAAGCTGAACATCTAAATTAGCTTCACATTCGTCCAAAAAAAAAAGATAGACATCTACAAATAAATTTTTATTCATCTAAAAAAAAACTAACATAGTCTAATTTTAGAGTAAAATTCTGTATACAAACTTCACATGCCGATCAACCCAATGTACTGCGAAACTGAAATACCAGCCAAATAATGACAATGACATTCTTTTTAAAAGGTAAATTACAAGATATAATCGTATCAATGCTGTAATGTCGATTATTAATTGATGAAGCCATAACATTACTACAAGTTGAGTCTTCATTGAATACTTCTGCATATGTTACGGTTGATTCTTACCCTTCGCTGTCACATCATTTGCTCGTATTTCAAATAAGTGTTATCATGTCTTTGCTATGTCGTTTTTTTTCTTTTTTTTTTCAATTTAACTGATGATTCAGGTGCCAACGTTATGATATAGCTAGTAGTATAGATATGACTATTCTCTCCAGGTTTATTATTCATGTTCATCCCAACTCGTTTAATTTCCATATGCACAATTTTATTGAATACACGTTCGTTGTGTAAGGAATGAAAGTCTAAAGAAATTATTCTATGATACAATGCCATGTTTGAGAAAAGGGAAAACTCTCAGGGATCGTGCATTTCGTCATAGAACGTTTGAAAGGGAGATGGATCAATTAAGATCCTATCATACTGTATCAGTACATCCTTTTTTTTTTTTTTTTTTTTTTTTTTTTTTTTTTTTTTTTTAGAAAATTGTATGAATATGAAGAAATTGCAAATATTTAAAACAATTGACTTGTTCATAGATTTTTTTTTATTAACTTCCATTGTTAAGATGTATAATCACTTGACCAAAAAAAAAAATCTATTTTTGAATTTCAAACGCAAATACACTGCAATAAACTTAGTTGCCTTTTTAGGAACTCCTTTCATCTCCTTACAATTCCAGAAGAAAGCTCAATATTTGAACTGAGAGTAAATGTGTCGCTTATCGTCATGTTTTTTTTTTTTTTCACTTGATATTTAAAGCAATAAGAAAATGATGTCAACTTCTTTATAAATGTTCTAGCATAAATTTGGCAATTTCCCTGTCACTTAAACAAAACAAAGAAAATCTTTTTTTTTTGTCAAACAAAGAATAGAAGAGTCTCCCTTAATCCGGGGAATCGATTAACCAATTAAAAAATGCAGGTCCCAAGATTTGAATTTCAAACGCAAATCACTGTAGATGTGTTCTAGACTATACCAGTGACAGTTTTTGATTTAAATAAATAGACTCTGGAACTCTTTTTTTCTTTCTTTCTTTTTTATTTATTTATTTCATTTCATTTCAATGGCCTTGTATAAAGACAAACGTCAATCTACTGTAGAAGCAGTCCCTAAATGGACAAAAGTATTACAACTGATCTCACCTCCCAACAAAAAACGAAGATCGTTGCCCATAAACTATGAAAAGAAACAACTGCATAGAAGAGGAATGTATATACCAGATCCAACTCCAGATGAGCCTCAAAACGCCTGGCAAATATGTAATCTTTACCGCGCCACAACCGAAAAACTCGGCCATTCCTCTCTGCATAAAACGGTTCAATTGAAAGCTATCCTGCATAAACTAAAAGATAAACGAGATTTGATGTGTCAAAAGGAAGAAGAAGAAGACGATGTTCCTTTAGGCACTTTGATCGAAAACCGTCAAGTTTTCTTACCTACTCTTCAACCACTCAAGCCTTGTTATCTTAGTACCAGACAAAGATTTCCCATACAATTAATGTAATTTTTTTTTTATCTTCATCTTTGTACATATTTCATCTTCTCAAAAAAAAAAGAAAAATAAACCAAATATCCTCTTAAAACATAACATACACACGTGTTGTATCGAATGATTGTTGGTAAAGAAGTTTATATGTATTTTTAAACCTTTTTTTTTTTTTTTTTTTTTTTACAAACTCAGTGTTTAATTGCATTCAAATGCCTCATTTGTGTCCGTGTTACCGAGAAAGAGTACGAATAAAAGAATCCTTAACAGATAAGCGCTTCAGTACAAACATTTATCTTTCTTGCCTTGACATTGTGCTTTAAAGTATTCAGTTGTCTTGTTTTTTTTAAAAAAAAAAAAAAACTTATATTTTGAAATGATCAATGGTTGATGAATCTCAAATACAATCTCTCCTCCTTCCAATTGGTGACTAATGTAATAGAACTCTAATCGTCAATCAAAGAGCACACTATATTGAGATCATAATCTTCAATAAAAAAAAAAGGATTCAACTTTAAAGAACGGCGTTTTTAGACGCAGCAGTCTTTTGGCACTATTTCAATCATTTGTCCAATTCTAGACACACATTTGTCTGACTTGAAATAATCCTCTTTACGGTTTAAATATTTTTATGACAACACCTTCAAGTAACACTTGTTAAGCCTCCTCAAATGATCAGTTGATGAATAATAAAAAAAAAAAGTGGCGAGGGGGAGAATAATTATTTTACACCCTGAATGATCTTCAGAAAATTTACAAGTGCACATCTTTTTTTTTTTACTATTATTAAAACTTAAAATACATTAGTTTCAACTTGGAAGTTGTGCTCGTTTTTTTTTTTTTTTTTTTTTTTTTTTTTTTTTTATTGTTGCTTCAGATTTCCGATGACATAAACAGTCTATGTATTTAGACCTGGTGGAGGCTTTTGATCAAAGTGAGATTATAATCAATACTAAATTCATTGAAAAGCAAGCATTCAACAAATACTATAATATCATACAAGCAAACTCATAAGGATTACCTCTTTAGATATAAATGCCACTAAAGTCAACAAAAAATGTAAGGGATAGATCCACCACTCTCAAAGTCTCTCTTTTTTTTGTTTTTTTTTTTTTTTTTTTTTTTTTTTTTTCATTGTAAGATTTCTTTGTTTTTTTTTAAAAAAAAAGTATTATTTTCTTTTTATTTTCTCAAATTACAATATAAAAACAAACGGTAGTGTGTTTTCACACAAAAGATACATTATTAATAAGGGGGGGGGGGGGGGGGGGGGGTAAATTAAGCGGAACAAGCAGAGATCTTGTCTGAACCTTCCAAGTGAACACAAACGTTGCTAGGAGTAGTAGCGGCCTTGGTAAGATCAACACCGGTCATGGTAAAGTCAGTACAAGGAGTTTCAGAAGAACAGTTGACACTGACGATAGGGTTACCAATGTTGGCAACAGAACCAGTGATACCGGTAATGTGAACATCGCTAATAGTCAAAGATTCCTTGTCATTGGTTGTGCAGTATTCCAATTGGTTCTTGTCACAGTAGTGAGTAGTGATCAAGACGGGGTTTTCACAGTTGTTGAGTTTAACGTTACTGAACTTGACATCAGAAACGGATCCCTTTCCACCGGGCCAGGTCTTGATACGGACACCGTTTTGACAGTTGTTACAGACACTGTCGAGAATACGAACAGTCTTTACATATTGGTTAGCTCCACCCTTACCAAGAGATCCAACACTGAAACCGTGGCCACCGTTACAGGTGATCTTGGATAAAGTGACGTTAGTAACATCTATATTTTTTTTTAAAAAAAAAAGAATGATTAGTTATTTAAAAAACACTTTTTTTTTTTTTTTTTTTTTTACCTTCGTTAATGGCAAGACAATCATCACCAACAGTAAGGTGAGAGTTTTGGAAGACAACGTTGGAAGATCTAGAGACATCCAAAGCGTCGGTGTTCTTGGGAGGTAAATCAGAAGTAGAAGCAGTGTGAAGAGTAATGTTGTTAATAAGAACGTTGGTAGCATTAGTAACACCAAGATGAGCTCTGGGAGAGTTGATGATGCTGATGTTTTCAAGAACAGTGTTATCGGAAGAGATACGGAGAACAGTAGGAGCAGTGTGGTCTTGAGCATCGTACCAATCTTGACCGTTACCGTTGATGACACCACCACCGTAGATGTGAATATCTGTACCGAGAAGTTGGATGTAAGACTTTAAGCCCTTGAAGGACTTGACATAACCGGGCAACTTGATGGTACCAGCAAGTTCGATATCAACGTTCTTGAGGTCATTGAGAATAAGGATTTCGTTCAAGTTGTAGGTAGTGCCTTTGGAGAAGACAACAGTACCGCCATTCTTACAGGTCTTGAAAGCAGAGGTGATAGCAGCAGTATCATCGGTACCGTTCTTGGCAACAGTACAGGTAGTTCCAGCAGCAACATTGTTGATACCCATAGAAACCAACAAAAGAGCGGCAACAGAAGAAGTTAAAGAAAGGAATTGGACCATTTTTTGAATACAGACAAGTATGGTTGATTATTACAAGTTATGAAAAGAAAACAAAGCATGCTATCTTTTATACTCTACACGGTCTGATCTTGATTCTGCCAAAAAAAAAAAAAAAAAAAAAAAAGAGTCGCTTTTTTAAAAAAAAGCGTGTACTACACTATTTCAACGGCGGTTACAGATTAATATAAATGTTATATTGGCATATGGAGTGCAACTGAGATTAATGCAAGAAGAACATTTAGCTATACCCAATGTTTTTTTTTTAAACTGTAAAACTTGGTTATTTTTATATATTAAAAATTCAATTCTGTTAAACCTTTTTTCTAAATGCATAATGCCACATCAGAGTGTTTTTTATTATTATTATTATTATTATTATTATTCAGGAAAAAGGGACTATTCTCCACAGAGGTAAAAGCTTTGAAGCATAAATGTCATTGTAACGTTACCCTCAAATTGTACACCCAGCTCCCTTAAGTCTGTATACTTTTTTCGCGTTTTACAATTTAACCGAAATAAAGCACACTATTTTTATCATGGATCCTCTGCTTCTATTTTTCAAATATATTTCTATAAAAATTCATATAGCATTTAAACAATTTAAATATTAAGGGAAAGTTTATCCATTTAACATTATAGTTTTAAAAATCCAGAATTCGAATTAATAAGAGAGACATTCTTTTTTTTTTTTTTTTTTTTTTTCTCTCTTAGTATTACATTGACTTACAGCTTTGACTCCGAAACCAAGAAGTTTTCTTTTTTTGAGGAAAACTGGAAGAATAATTACCAAATCTGGATTTTTATTGCAAATAATCAGGTAACCTTTATCTGTCAAAAGATTGACCGACAAGGAAACCTACGAATGAGAATAGTTTAGCATCCTCTCCTCCTCCTCCCGTTTATCCCCTCATCTTCTTTTCTATGTCAGTCACTCTATATATCATAAGCCTATTGAATGGCTGTTAATATCACTTGATCTTTAACAAAGAGAGGGTGAATCTATAGGGTGCTTTGAAGTTCAAAATAATGGGCTATTGTTTCACTGAAGATTATTGGGTTTCTAACCTTATTTCATTCTCCATTCAAGAATAAATGATGTGTATGCGTCTGTTTGAGATGACAGGTCTAGGAAATATTTTTCATTTTCTCTCTCTAGATAGAGAAGCGTGACCAAAAAAAAAAAAAAAAAAAAAAAGATTTGGACCAGCGTTTTCTAGTCTAATCCTTACTCAAGTTTTTTTTTATTTTATTTTATTTTATTTTTATTTTTGGGATCACTATACCTGGCACAAACGCGTATTTTTTTTTTTTTTTTTGGATTCTGTACAATTCTTTTAGTAATTAATCTTGGTGGATTCTAAGAATTTATCTATTGGCGGCATAAAATAAATTTTCTAAAGCTCCCCAGTTTCCCAATTGGTGATTCTTAAATAATAGTTTATGATATTAGATTTCTTAAATTTTCCAATATATTTAGTAATGATTATGAATCTATAGTTTTTCAAGACTCTTTACAATAAACAATCAGTACTTTATGTTCTCTATTTCTACTTGAATAAAAAAAAAAAAAAGATTAGGTTTGAATATCTTACAAGTAACACACGTACACCACTTTTGTGTTAGACCCGGAGATTTTGAAATAAAACTTACGAGATGGGGGTTTTTTTTTTTTTTTTTTTAAAAAAAAAAAAAAAGCAATACCATTGCATAGATGGTCTTATTTGAGTACTGTTGATATACAAAAAATTTCAGTAAATAGGTGCGAATCTTTATTTTTTTTTATTTTTTTTTTTAAAAAAAAAGGCATTTTGACATATCATTTACTCCAAGAATGAAAAATGATTTGATGTATAATATGTATAATTTTTTTTATTGTATAAATATGCGACTCATGATTATAATCTGTAACACTCGAAACTAATGTAATAACAGCAAAAAAAAAAAAAAAAAAAAAAAAAAAAAAAAAAAAA